>JAVDPK010001041.1:102344-142553 GCA_034780415.1 Cichlasoma orientale | reverse complement strand
GCCATGAAATTAGCATATCATGATATAATTTATTTTCCCGGGCAAGATTTTTTTACCGGTATTATCGTGAATGATATATGGCCCAGCCCTAAGTGCAATCATATATATAGCAATCATAAAATATATTTAAATTATTATTATTTTTTATTTAAACAGGATCAGATTTTCTTTTTTAAGTAAGATATCATCTAAAAAAAAAGTACAAGACTTATTTCACTACGTCGTTTTTGACTACTTTTAATTTTACCGTTATGTTTCACCGTAAAAACTGTTTCTCTTGCCTTGTTTGGCAAGTGTGATTGTACAGTTTTATTATTAAATATTTAGTATTAACACATTGGACCTAAAAATCACACAAAAAACTCAAGTCTAAGCACAAAAAAGTTAGATTTTTTTTTACTGTGTAAACCACAAACATGTTAATTTTTATAACTTAAAATTCAAATATAATAAGAGACAGCATTTAGATTAGTCTAAATTTAGATTTAGCTTTTGAAAAATATTCCTCGTTTTTATGAGAATTAAGAAAACTATAAACACTGAAACTAATAATCAACAAACTAAACTCTTTTTCTTTCAGCAGCTCCCTTTAGGGGTCACCACAGCAGACCATCTGCCTCTATCTCACCCTATCCCTAGCATCCTCTTCTGTCACACCAACCATCTGCACGTCCTCCTTCACTACATTCATGGATCTTCTCTGTGGTCTTGGTCTTTTCCTCCTACCTAGCAGCTCCATATTCAACATCCTTTGTCCAATATACCCACTATTCCTCCTCCGCACATGTCCAAACCATCTCAGCCTTGCTTCTCTAACTTTGTCTCCAAACCGCTCAACCTGACTCATGCCTCTGCCTCATTTCTAATCTTGTCCATTCTGGTCACTTCCAGTGAAAATATGAGCGTCTTCAGCTCTGCCTCCTGTCTTTTTGTTAGTGCTACTGTCTCCAAACCATGCATCGCAGCAGGTCTCACTAACATCTTGTAAACCTTCCCTTTCACTCTTGCTGCTATCCTTCTGTCACAAATCTACCCTGACACTCGTCTCCACCCACTCCACCCTGCCTGCACTCTCTTGTTCACTGTCTGTTGCTTTGGATGGTTGACCCCAGCTATTTAAACTCATCTACCTTCACCACCTCTGCTCCTTGCATTTTCACTGTCTCTGACACACGTATTCTGTCGTGCTTCTATTGACTTTAATTTCTCTTCTCTCCAGTACATACGTCCACCTCCCCAGGCTCTCTTCCACCGGCCCCCAACTCTCACTGCAGATCATAATGTTATCTGCAAAAATCATAATCCGCAGACACTCCTGCCTGACCTCGTCTTTATCATGTCCAGCAGCACTGCAAACAAGAAGGGGCTAAGAGCAAATCCTATCTGTCACTCCTACTGTACATCTCACCACTGTCTCACTGTCCTCACACGTCGTGCACCACCCTCACACTTCTCTGCCACTCAGTTCCTCTCTTGGCACCCTATCACGTTTTCTCTCATCAATCCAAAAAAGAAAAAAATAAACTAAACTAGCTCAAACTAAACTGAACTGAAAAAAACCCCAAAATAAAATAAAGTTCCGTTGTCCGCAGAATAACTTTTTATTGTTTCCCAATCAAAACAGTGCAGCACGTGACTTGTAAACAGCACAGCAGCTGAGTGCAGGTTGAGCCATGAGTGTCGCTCCATTTCTGCACTGGCTAAGCTAAAGCTACAGAGCTGCGCGGGTGCACATATTTCCTTCTTATAACGTCCTGGTGTTAGCAGGTAACAGGTGACTACAGGCGGCTGCTTACCCGCAGTTTGTATTCCTCACTTGGGACGGGGATTGAAGTCCTGTGCAGCGTGAGGTCCTGTTTGTTGCTGTGAACGTCGCACACCAACTCCATCACCGACAGGGAGCTGGAAGTGCACACAGCCAGGCGGTGGTCCTGCGACCACGAGAGAGGCTGGAGTCCGCTGACCGGTGCAATGAGAGGGACAACGGGGTCCCGCTTGATCAGCACATCCTCCGTACCTGGCTCAGTTTTAATAACTATATTTTTGGGCAGCGAATGCACCGAATCACACGGACTGGCAGCCGCCATGTTTTCTGGGCGGCGGACGTGACGTCAGAGGAGCGCGGGAGCAGAGAAAAGAGGGACTTCCTCCGCTGACTTTATGTACTTCTATTAGGCCATTTAACACATAATAATAATAATAATGATAATAACAATAATAATAATAATAATAAAGAAATAGAAATACGCCTACTCGTGTTAAATGTACAGTAACACTGAAATGTTACTATAAAAAGCAAAAAATAACAGTAAAAAAAATATTTTATAAAACTTTTTTATAACAAAATCAACAACATTAACAATAAATAAAAACATAAATAAATGAATAAAAAAATTTCACATAACAAAACTTATATTTCACTTTATAGAAAAGGTATAATCTATCTTGTTGGTAATTGTTACAAAAACATGCTTTTTTCTTCTATTTTCCTAAATGCTTTAGAACATTGCTAATAAATTCAACTATTCAAACTGCTTTTATGTCTTACATTTTTTTCTTTATACAACTCACAAGAAAATGTATTTTAATCCCTTTCATGTTTTCCCACATTGTACTTAATTATAAATAAAAGTCGACTGTCTGGCTAGTACAGTTAGTAATAAAATTTCTTTTAAATTGAAAGCTTAGGTGAAAATGTAACTCCTGGAAAAGGGAGTAAAATGGACTCTTGCTGGACAGTAAATTCATGTTATTGAGTGCAAGCCGTGACCTGTCATTTTAAACCAGATCAATACATTTTATTAAACTTACAGATGGAGCTTTCAGTGACCATGATACACTTAATCCCTGCAAAGACTGTAAGAATCCTTGACTGAAGGCATTAAGAGGGCTGAAGAACTGCAAAATTGTCTCCTACATGTCTAATATACTCACTGGCCACTTTGTTAGGTACATCTGTTCAACAGCTCATTAACGCGAATATCTAATCAGCCATGTCAGAGGTCAGAGGTAGAATGGTCAGACTGCTTTGAGCTGATAGGAAGACAACAGTAACAATAACCGTCTGTTAGAACCAAGGTATGCAGAAGAGTATCTCTGAAGCTCTGATGCAAATGGGCTACAGCAGCAAAAACAGCTGCTGAAAATTGGAAAATCATTACCTGTTCTGATGAATCCCCATTTCTGCTGTGACATTCAGATGGCAGGGTCAGAATTTGATATAAACAACATGAAAGCGTGGATCCATCCTGCCTTATCTCAACGGTTCAAGTTACTGCTGGTGGTGCAATGCTGTGGGGGATGTGTTCTTGGCACGCTTTGAGCCCCTTAGTACCAACTGAGCATTATTTAAACACCACAACCTGCATATTGTTGCTTACCATGTCCATCCCTCTATTACCACAGTGTACCCATCTTCTGATAGCTCCTTCCAGCGGGATAATGTTCCATGTCACAAAACTCAAATCATCTCACATTGGTTTCTTAAACACAACAATGAGTTCACTGCACTCAAATGGCTTCTACAGTCACCAGATCTCAATCCAGTAGAGCACCATGGGATGTGGTGGAACAGGAGATTTGCGTGATGGATCTGCAGCAAGTGTGTGATGTCATCATGCCAATATGGACCAAAATCTCTGAGGAATGTTTCCAGCACCTTGTTGAATCTGTGCCATGAAGAATTAAGGAAGTTGTGAAGGCAAAAAATGGCCTGACCCAGTCCTAGTAAGTGTCTGGTGAGTGAACAGTTTCAAACCAATCAGAAGATAAATCTACAAGGTGACAAAAAAGATACACAAGATTTTATTTTGTCTTTGATTTATCTGTAATATTTGCTTATTGGAATTTTTACTTCTACACACTTTTAAAGCATCTTTAAATATCTTCAGTAATCTTTAGGTGACACACAGACTTACATTAGGATGATGCATACTAAACAGTCCGAGCTATGACTGTTGCAGAGTTTTAACCTAGTCAGAAAAATAGCAGTATAATGATTGCTGAGACGCTGTCACCACATCTCCATTACCATTGTAACAGTGCTTGATAAACATCATTTAAATTTATAATCTAGATTTTCTTTTTGTCTGTTCTGTGTTGACTTGCGGTTGACTTGCAGGCTTGGACAGTTTGTCACGATTTGAACTAATTAGATTAGATTAGATGAAACTTTAATGATCTCCATGGGGAAATGTTGTCACGTGTGTGACACATTCATTCAAAAGGGTATGATGAAACAGAGCTGGCACGCCACAGTGACATATTCATTCAGTTAGTCCGAGCACTGACAGGCACAACATTAGTCATTTCATTTGTCCGCGTGCGGTCATTCGTCACCAGGAGAGATCATTAATTTCCATTAATTAATAAAAATATGAAAACTGTCCCATTCTCGGTTGATGGCTCAGGTATATGTCAGCGTGCCGTGTGCGGTGAGTCACCGGTCACTCCTGGACTGGTCAAAGGTCAAGCTGCTGCGCTCGGATGCGGAGCCGGAGAGTCCCAGGCAGACAGTAATTTGTTACAACCCCTCACATGAAAGCTTCTCTCGCAGTAGCTGCCTGACTCTCAGCAAGATGACAGCAGGATTTCAACAGGCAGAGTTATTTGTCACAAAACAAATTGTTACAAATCTGCGAGACAAATACAGAATAGCGCACCCACCATGTTTTAATCTCTCATTTTTCTGTCTTTTGTTTCGATAATCGAAATGAATAAATGAACGGGGACCATGGTATGTTTCATTCTTAATGAAGCGTGTAGTGAATGAATATTTTACACACCTGCTGTGTGTCTTTGGTGGGTTTTGACTGGGGACCCAGTCCCAGCCCGCAATGTATGAATGTTGGATTAAACATTCATCAAATGCTGTCACAAAAACTTTATCCGCTCCTGTCAACCACATATAAAGATGGAAACATTCTCAGGCACAGGCCAAAGAAGCCCAGCCATGAATTGAACCGAAGCCTTTGCTTCGCTCATTGTGTGGTAGTGGAATTATTTAGGCTGCTCTGGACCCATGTCTTAAGGTATACAGGTTAGGTAGTGTGGGTTTATGGATATGGACGGGTCAGCTCAGGTCAATCCTCTGCATCTCTAATATCCACCTGCTGTCTTGTTATTGCCTGCAGGTTTCTCCCCGGCCTTTCAGCCCTCAGTAGATCACATCCTCTGCTGTTTGCTGCCTCAGAGTGTCAGTGGAGCTGCTTACATGTATCTTGCGAGGAGGCCCGCAGGGACGTTTTGATGCATGGTTCACCATACATGTTTTAATCATTCAGTCTTTCAGACACCTCCCTGGAGGAGGCTGCTGCAGCACATTACCGAGTGCACACAATTAGTGATATAATCATGATGATGATAATGAAATGTATTTAGAGCAGATCTGCGTGGTTCATTCTGTTTGGGGAGACATTAGCAGGATTGTAGCCCCAGAAAAGCCTCAGTGCTGGGGCTCCTGGTGCTCTCTCTCTCTCTCTCTCTCTCTTTATCTCTCTCTCTCTCTGGAGACTGGCAGAGCCCGGCAGGTTGCCACGTCACAGATTAGCAGTCATAGCGGTCGACCTGGCGCTCTTTCTGCGCCGTCAACTGCGAAAGCCTCACCTGACAGGTGTTGCTCTCAATCAGTGTTCCTCTGCTGCCCTCCTTACTGTCCTTGGGGCAAGAAGGGAGGAAGTCTCTTTTCCACACTTTATGCATCCTGACAGCCTCTATCAAGCAATGTAGGGCTTCATACATCAAAAAAGCAACAGCAAATCCCTCCCCACCCCCCCTAACGAAAAAAACCATTGATATCATATCAGTGGCATCAGTAGGAAACACAGTGGTGCCCTTTTATTTAGCTCCCCTCAGGGATGCTCAGTCTTTTGTTAAAGGTCAAGGCGATAGGATTTCAGCATCAGCGGGGGCTTCACTGCACGAACAATAATACATGCTGAGAACTTTTTTAATTACTCCTAAACAAAACAGTGATCACTGGTTAAAATGACACAGATGGCTAAATTCTTTGTTTTTGAAAATAGAGAAACTATGTTTAGGTTTCTGGCAAATTGAACATATAAAATATAAAGATTGTGAATGCATGAAATAAGAATAAGGTTTCCTTTGAGCCTTTTGCTTATTCCAATTTAAAACTATGCTCAGACAATAAGAGGGATGTAATTCAAGTGTATTTTAAAACTTGAAAACATTCTTTATCATAATATAATAAACTTAAACGAGAAAGTGTTACAAAGAAGTTGCAGCATTCAAACTGGAGCAGGTTTAGAGGATTTTATTTGGAATGACTGTGGGATGTTATTCACCGTAAGGTTTAGATCAGATTATTAAGATTATGAGCTTCAGTGTTTTCTTTGTTTTGCAGTGCAACAAGGTGCTTTGTCTTGCATAAAAATTGCTCGCCCATTGGAAGGCGATGGCTGGAAAGAACAGAGGTATGTAAAGGAGCCTCTGATGAGCATCACCATTCAGCTTCCACTGCAACTGTATCAGGAGCCCAACTACTGCTGCAGAAAATAATCTCCCAAACCATGACTCTTCCTCCTCCAAACTGACTTCTTCTCCCACTTGGGGTGCAATTTTCTCTAATTTCCTCAATATATATATGATAATATAAAGTTTTTATTTAAAGGGCTGCAAGTTATTGTAGTTGCTACTCTTGCATGGCACAAAAGACTGCATTCTGCATGAATAATTTGTATCACATTAACACAAGGCAGGTGCATCCATGACATCAAATACTGGATGATCCAGACCTTCCTGGCTAAATATTGACTGTCATTGTAAAGTTTGAATTGTCTAAGGACGGGAACAGCCGCATTCCCATACAAATACTGCAAGGGTCAACTTATCAGCCTTCGCTTGAACAGTCACCACCAATAACCATCTTTCTAGGTGATTACTTATTTAAAGATAAATAAGGAAATTAGGACCAGGTGCCAGACTTCCAGACTTCACCAACTGTGAAGTATCCCAAAGTTTTCTCCTTTTTTAAAAATCAGAGTTTTATTTAAACCTTCTCATTTGAGTTTTCTTTTTATTGTGATGTACTGTAGAATATTTTAAATTATGAAATTCATGTAAAATGCTGTAGGCATATGTTTACTTAAAGTACTGCAGGTTACTGTGGTCACATTTGATACTGTCACATGGCATAGAAGGCTGCATGCTGTGTAAATGATGGATGGCTCAGACCTTCCTGGCTAAATAATGAGAGGGCTTATTGATCCAGCCACAGCTAATGCTTATACTTTGACATTTCTGTGCTCTTTGTGCCAAAATATAGCACACAACTGCAAAATAAATAAATAAATGAATAATCCCCAAAACCTTTGTGTCATTTTTTAAACAAACTCCATTTGTCCAGTCTTGTTTTCTGCAGCTCAAGAAACTCTTCAACATCACTTGAAGTTTATCCAGTACATGTCTCAGGACTGTGAAACATGTTTTTTTTTTATTTATTCTGATTTGAACTGGTGCAGCTCTCTCTACACATGTCTGAGTATTCAGAGTTTGCATAAATTACAGCTTGTCCAATATACAACAGGTACACTCATCAAAAAAGTAAAATAGGGAACACATCATTCAACCATTCACACTCACCTTGACACCTATTGCAATTTAGAATCTCCAGTTAACCTAACCCCACTAAATGCATGTCTTTGGACTGTGGGAGGAACCTGGAGTACCTGGAGAAAACCCACACAAACACGGGGGAGAGCATACAAACTCCACCCAGACTCCACCTCCACCTGGCCAAGGTGGGTTTGTGCAGCCCCTGCCTGAAAGCGTTTATGAAAAAATGCTTATGTAGGATTTTATTACCAAGTTATTCTGCGGGTAGTCTTCAAGCCAAAAGCTTGAAGAAA
The DNA here is from genome assembly GCA_034780415.1 of Cichlasoma orientale. Taxonomy (NCBI): domain Eukaryota; kingdom Metazoa; phylum Chordata; class Actinopteri; order Cichliformes; family Cichlidae; genus Cichlasoma; species Cichlasoma orientale. Next base: position 134,685 of record JAVDPK010001041.1, on the reverse strand, counting down.
CTTTGAAGGCTCTCTATGTTGGGTGGGAGACCTGGGGTAAAGAAGAGGCATGGTTCACCTCAGCAGGTAAGTAGCTAGCTAGCTAGCTAGCTTAATCGCTGCCTGTGCTTAGCTTTGTATCAGACTTGGAGTTTGCTTGTTTCAGACCTTTTTCTTGGACTTTTGTTTCCATAAAAAATTCAAGTGTCAGTATTAAAAAAAATTAATGATAGCTGATTTAACTTGGAGACTTTGACCTTAAGCCTTCACATTATTATACTGTGAATCTATTGAACCCATGTAGCACAGCGCCTAATATGAAAAATATTTTTGCTATTAATTCTGTGTTTTCTGTGGTATTTTATTGGCTATATAGTTGGATAATTTTGGTCCTCATTGATATGTTTTGCCAGCGTACAGATGGAATATTTTTTTCAGAACTCAATGAATACAAAAGCTAGGAGTAATTTAGAAATGGTGACATTACTTACAGTAATGTCAAAGCACACCCCATGATTCAACAGCTTGTAGAAGCACTTTTACCAGCAGTAACTTGAAATAATTTTTTTCTTTATGACTTCCCTCACACATGAATTTTGGCCCAATCTTCTTTACAATGTTGCCTCAGTTCATTGAGATTTGTGGGCATTCGTCTATGCACAGTTCTCTTCAGGTCCCACCACAGCATTCAGTTGGACTGAGGCCTGGACTTTGACTGGGCCACTGCAGCACTTTGATTATTTTCTTTTCAGTCAGTCTGCTGTAGATTTGCTGGTGTGCTTGAGAATCATTGTCCTGTTGCATGACCCAGTTTCAGCCAAGCTTTAGCTGTGGGACAGATGGCCTCACATTTGACTCTAGGATACTTTGGTATACAGAGGAGTTCATGGTCGACTCAATGACTGCAAGGTGCCCAGGTCCTGTGGCTGTAGAACAAGCCCAAATCATCATGTCATGACTGCAGTTTGTTCAGTTGTGTAAAACTGTGATGGAAAGTTAAACAATGATCACCTGTTATTTTACCATTTTCCCTATACTTCTTTGTATACTATAAATTTACATAGAATATCCGATGATGGATTGCTGTCAGAAACCTAACCTTAACCCCACTTTATACCATGCTCACATTGTTTTTGTTAGACACTACTTCACTACACAACACAATCTGGGCTGCAATGTTCTGACTGGTTGTGGGTCTGTCCACTTTCATGCAGAGGAATTTTGGTAGGCGTACCTTGGGAAGTGTATCTGCATTAAGAGGTTCCAGACTAATTCACATGTATACAAATCCAGGCTAGTTTTATCTGAGTGCTGAAATGAAGGCAACCAGACTTGGTGTCATGGCTGTGGGTTTTTGCCCAGTGTATTGGTTGTTGTTCTTAAATTTCTTCAGTTGTTTGCTTATGGTTTAGAGTCTTGGATTATTGTGGGTTTTGGTGTTCTGAGTTTGTATTTTTGAGTATTTAGTTTTCTATTATGATGTTTGGTGCTTTTCCCTCAGTGTGCCAGCCTCCCTGTGTGTCAAGTCTGCATTTCTGTCATGTTTAGTCATTTCCTGTTTTATTTTGTGGGTCCCTTGTTCCGTGTGTATTGTGTTCAGTCTTGCTTCCCCTTGTCTTGTTAGTTTTATTCTGTTCACCTGTTCACTCTGGCTGCCTCCACTCTTCCCTCATTAGCTCTTATGTATATATTGTCTTTCTTCCTCTTAGGCTGAGTTCCCAGTGTATTTAATTCCTGGCCTGCTCTGTATTTGTGCACTCGGTGTGTTATCAGCAAACTTATTATTGCATTTAAAGCTTCTGTCCAACTGACCAGTTTCACATCATTTACATTTCAGTGTAGAAGTAGATTACCTTTTTGTTATCTTACATGACAACATTTATCCACAGGACTACAGTGTACAAGAAGAAACTTTCTAAAATTGCTGAATCAAAAAATATGCTGTTTATTAATATCCTATTAGGTATAGGGTGTGCTAACCTGGGGCCATGCCCTATCAGTAGGCTATTAAGGGAAACAGGATAACAGAATGGGTGGAACTCAAGAGGAAAACCAGCTTCGCTATTTATTCCCAGTGATAATGGCTGAATTATTCATCCTGTATGATGATTAATTAAAAAAGGCCCCAGGTCCTGTGGCAGGTACAGGCTGCTGAGGCACACACTGACATTCCCATGTGATGTGCTGGATGTTGCACCCTCCATCTGCCCTCCTCCTGCTCTCCTTTGCACGTCTTAACAGAAGAGCCTCTCGCACATCTTTCATGCCTGTGCACCCAACATTTTAACCTGATTCACAAATACATGAGGTGAAAGTGCCGGGCAATCATGTAAAAACACAGAGAGGGTCAAGTAACAATTTCCATGGCTTACATTGTTGTTCAGAAGAGTTCAAATCTGTAACTCGTACAGATGAAGCAAAATACACCAATTGTGAAACGTTATTGTGAATGAGACACCAGTGTTTGAAATAGCAAACCAGCCAGTAGCTGATGCCAATATAAATATATTTTAATTTACTTTGTTTTTGTTATGTATCCCCCCACCCCTACACCTCACAGCGTGGCAGAAGCATTTTGATGACCGTTGCTCCACACTGATGCATTGTGTGACTCACTGCAACCAGCAGCTGGCTTCTGCCAAACTCAGGTAGGCAGCGGCTGTTGCGTCCTCTGACCTAGTGCGGGCAGCTGGCAGTGGGGCGACATGCCCTGTGGCTGTGCCAAGGGAAGGCCAGGAAGGCTGGGGTCCAGGCCCACTCTTGCCTCTGCTTAGACCCCGCTAATGGAACAGGGCTGGGCCGCCCATATGGCACTTGTGAGAAGAACTGGGGGCTCTGGAGGTTGGCACACGCAGTCACCAGGCAGTCTCCCGTTAGATATTAAACAGGACAAGGCCAGACCTGTGTGATCAGTGCTCAACCATCAAGCATTATGGATGTGTTAGCTGATGGGGATGGAGACACAACTGCTCCAGAGGCAGAAGCTTAAATCCTCCGGCATTAATGGGCAAAACATATAGGATACATGCAATAGAGAAGCACATTTATGTGGACACAATTTATATATTTATATATTCATTAACCCTGTAAACAATTTTCAGTCAGACGTCTTACTTCCTAACTACTCTGAGAAGTCTTCATGATTTTTTTTTTTTGAAGAGATGATCAACAAAACTATCCCAGTTAACCAGCCAACAACTTGGAGAACGTCCTCTAGTTTTGGAGGTCAAGGAAAAATAGGTTTGCCAGGATATACATGTTGCTAGCTCTGTGATCAGGAGCTGGCCAGCTAGGGCTGTGTGTAGGCAATGAGGTGGACAGGGGAGAGCAATGTAGTCCACCAGCCCTCTCTGGCACGGGACCGACCTGGCTCCTCTCTGAACTGCATGGGACCAGGGGAGGGAGAGCCACGCGGGATGGGAGGTTGGAGGAAAGTGAGTTGGGCTGGACTGCAATGCTGCAGTTTTCACAAATGTGTTCACATACAAGATGTACTGAGATAATGCTTACCCTCTAGAACAACTCTGTGCTCCTTGCTGACTGTACCACACAAACTGATGCAAACTGAACTAAATTTACCTCTTCAGGGTGACACTGGCAATTTGTACTGCAGACCTAAAAAGAGAAAAATAGCTGGGGTAATTACAGTCAGCGGAAAAATGCAGCTTGACGTTGCCCTGCCCTGGTTTTCCTGCTAATACTCCATTAAAAAGTGAGGCCTGACTTTTAAAACGGGTCACTTTTGCTAACACTCCCTCCCATCTACATTTTCTTCCACCTCTCTTTTGCTCCCCCCCCCCTCCCCATCTTCATCCTCCTTCTTCTCCTTCCACCTCCCACCTCTCTGGATCTGGAACAAAAGCCACCTCCGCTGCCGCCACCTCCCCTCCCCATCTCCTGCTTTTCCATTTTATTGGTGACAGCTGCCGCGAAACAGACTCTCGGAGCGAGAGAAATGATGTGTCAGTGGAAGGTCCTTTAGCCCGCGCTGCTAATCTGTCACACGGCGTTTGTTGTTTACTGTTTCTTCCTGCTCGCCGACTGGCCGGCTGCATGCACCACGCAGTAATGGCGACAGATGCTGACCCACAGAAGTGTGAATCTTGCCGATTTCTCCCTGCTGTCAACCTGTAAATTACAGCTATCGGGAGTAATTAGACCCGATAAAACCCTTCCAAGCCTCACCCCCCTTGACACACACACACACAGACGCACACACGGCACTGGCCTGTCAGCGACCTAAGTGTGTCATCTGAAGATATAAGGGTGCAGGCCTTAACTGTTGTGTTCATTTAAAAAAAAAAACTTGTACATCTTTATCATCACCCTTTAAAATTAAATTATGGCTCTAAATTCTTCACCACTCTTCTCTGGTTTAAGGATGTTATCTCTCTTTTGGGTCAAAGTCTGACATCCTTCCTCAGTATACTTCATGACTTTGAGGACTCTAAGATCGATGTTGGCAGCAGCCCTGAAGTTGCAGAGGTGAGTCCGTCTACAGTGAACTATCTTGGATGGATCTGCAGGCATTGCCATTCGTCCTCTACTTATCCTCACTGAGGTTTTTCAGGGACAGCGGGGTCTTGGGCACAACCAGAGAAGTCAGCATCGGGGCCACCTCTTCTTGCCCTGGCATCCGTGTTCGGCCTGCAACCACCACGGCGGCCACCACTGCCAAGCATGCTCTTAAAAGCAGGGCCTCTGCCCCTTTAGATAACTCGTGCGATACGAAAGGTCGCGCAGCCAGGTCTTGTCATCCTCTTCCTTAACGCTCTGCACTCCTTCTACACCTCCTTCTCCAGCCCTCTGTGCCCACTTCCTGACCATCAGAGCCAATCACTTTCCACCCCACTCCTTTTTCGCTACCAATGCCGAGCGGCAATCTGTCACCCGGGCACTAGGAGATGCCACCCTGCCGTCCGCCTTCCGTACACTGCGGTAATGGCTTCTGGCAGCCCTAGAAAGATAAGTAACCGGCAAAATGGCAGGAGAGAAGGGTGAGGAGGGGCGGGAGGACTGGGGGCCAGAGAGCAGAGGACCCTTCCTCATATTCAAGCTGCCCTCATCTTGCCACTGTTCGACCCGCCTCTCCCCCTTTCGCCTCACCCCGCTTTGGCCCGGTCGCTTTGCACGATACTTCAGTGAATAAATGAGTCGTTTTAATCCGACTGACAAGCTGGCATTGCCCAGCCCTGCCCTCCATCTGTACTGGCGGCCAGCGCAGCAGCAGGCCCCAGGCAGCCCGATGTGCCAATCCAACACACAGCTTATCCTGGCTGTAGCTTCAGGGACAGAAGGGTTAGAGCTCTATGTGGCAGCTACCCTCTCCACCAAAAGAGCTATTTATATAAGAAAGGGATTAGCTGGTGGAGGCTTTGATGAACTGAAAAAAAGGATGAATTTGCTTCCATAATGCTGTAGTGTGTGTTTGAAGTCTTCATTTAAAAAAAAAAAAAAAGATGCTACAGTGTGTGTCTCGCTTTTCCATATGATAAAATAAACCATTCTCAAAGAGGCTGTTTCTGTTTTAGGGTGGTTAATAGTTTGCAGAAGCAGTCATGAGATTGTTTTCACAAACTGCACTCATCCTTGCGACAGATTCACTTTAGGAAGACAACTGTAAAACTGAAAGTGAGACAAGCCTAATTTCTATCCTGTCCCCACCACAGAGGGGTTAATTTTGCTCTGTCATCCTTGGCACAGCGAGAGGCCAAATGCACTATCAGTCCCGCAGTCGGCCATCCTGAGCAAAAAACCCAGAGGGAAAGAAAAAAATACTTGGCCACGGGAGGTGCTAAACCCTCTGCTCCATTTCCTCTCTCCACCAGCTCCTCTCCACTCCTACTCTTGGCCATGTGTCACCTCCAAGTCGTTTGGGAAGGGACCTGGTAACATTTGAGTGCCCAATTAAGCGCAGGGGCTCAGTCCGCGCCCCCCTCCGGGTTCCGTTCAGGCACGTCACCGATAAGCGTGCTGCCATATTCCCTGTGAGCCCCACACACACTCACGCATAAACACACTCCTCCCACCCTCTCATTCTTTTTCATGCTCACTTCCCCCGTCTGTTCTGCCTCTTTTTCACACAAACACACTCTCCTCTCTGGTTAAAGATCCCCCACAGATCTGATTGCAGCTTATCTTTGGAACAGGAGGTTATGACTGTTTGATCCATGGCCGCCGGACCCGTTGCCAGTTATACACCGGGGCCTGGATGCTGCTTATTAACCGGAGGGGTCCTCCCGCTGCGGCGCTGAAGCCCAGTGTTTTGCTGCTTTTGCTGAAAGATTAAGCACTGTTTTCTTAAATTAGCCCGGAAAACATGAAGCATAGAGATAAAAGAAGATATTCTTTATCCACAAGGTCAAATAGGCGCTCATTATCACCCAGATTGAATAATTACTGAACTTAAGAAGTGCAGAAAAAAATAAAACAACAACTCAGAGTTAGCACAGTCAGGCCTTTTGAAGTGTTAAAGGACTGCTTATTCCCTTAACTGGAGTGAAAGAGCATCACTGTATAATTTAGGTTACAGGCTCGGCGGTGACAGCTGGGCAGCATTGAAAGCCAACCAAATCGACATAAATCACTGACTTTTTTTTTTAATAAGTAGGTTAATATCTCAGAATGGTGTTTAATGTTTTATTCAGCACTGAGGCAGAGACAGTGTAAAGGGACGGCAAGTGTTTTTGAATGCAGATGGGAGGTGGAGGGCTGGGCAGGGTTTGGCATCTCTCTGCGGTCGCCTCAGAGCATGCCGGCCCTGTAAAAGAAGTGCAGGAACTATCCTCGCCCCTCTCAGGCCCTCTCGGGCCCTCTCCATACTAAACAAGTGCTTTGTAAGTGTGCCGTCATTACTATTCATCGGAAATAAATACTTAAGCACTGAGAGCTTAGCACCCCGCTGCTTTACAGTTATCCATTATTTCTGTCACCTGGTTGTCCTTCTTCTGTCTCCTCCCCTCTCTCCCTCTCATTCCCTTTTGTGACTGGATGTTCCAGTGCCCTTCAACTCTGTAGTGTGCTGGGAGGGAGCTGGTGGCAAGTGCCCATGTGCCAAGCCTCCCTGCTTGGTGTCCCATATTCTCTGCCCTCACCTGAGGCCTTGCCCCAACAGGACAGCAGGGCCAGAGGCTGTATTGTGCGCTGCAGTTCCCAAGATGATGCCCTTCGACTGTTTACTGCACTTTTCTCCTCCACGCTCTTTTTTCTTGTGATGCTGCACAAACACAACAGCACACCCCCACAAACACATCCCAAGTTCAAACACTGCACCAAGTCCACTCCTGCTCCAGACACGGGGGCAAAAGTCCACCGCACCCTGTCCTCTACGGCGGGTTTTTGGAAGGTGATCCGATCCTTTTTCCTCTGCCACGGTGCTTAGTGGGCTGGCTGGCTCTGATGCAACGCGGCGTGTGCTGGCGTGGAGGCTTCGGGCTGGGCCAGTGTGCTCAGAAGCTGATGAATTGCAGGCGAGATGCGGAGCGGCAGCCGGAGAGGAGCTCCGGCAAGCGGCCGTCACGCGCTATCACCGCCTGCTTATGTGATGGGGGAAATCAGAGAGACAGCGCTGACAACTTAATTTAACACCAGATCTGGAGGAAGCCAGAGTGCCACTGCGCTCTGGATAATTGATAACTCTGCCACCCCGCCACACCTTGCTTCACCTCGCACCCACCACACTTCAGGTCATCAATGATCCAAATGGTGGACAGATTACTGTAAAGCTTTAAAAGCTTCTTAGGTTGTGATAAAGATATGCATTTACACTCCAGAAGCAGGGTCATAAACTGAAAAGCATGTATAGAGTGGAGCCTCATTTCTGTGTGTTTTTTTTTTTTTTTAAGGAATGAGTATAATTAAAAAATAGTAATAATGGTACAAATACGTAATTCGTCTGTGCTAAAGTTTTTTTTTTTAACCTTAGTTTAAGAATCTGAATGTTTTTTAAGATGTCTTTTCTTTTAACAAACAACACAGTAACATTAATAGCCCCAAACTCCACCAACAGCTAAAAGAAGCAAAATCTTTGATTTCCTGATCAAAGAAACTCTTACTTAATAGTTTTCTGTAACTGACGCTGTAGTCAACAGTCCAGAACAAGCACCGAGGTTAAAAACCCGGCTCAAGCTTGACGGCTGTCTAAGGCGTCATGCTACATTCTTCCTTCTGCAGGCAGACTTAAGAGCGACTACATTGTTGAAATTTCTCCTTGGGCCATGATGCTGTGGCGCTGCAGGGGGATTGCGCTGCCTGGATCTTCTTCACAGGCTGCCGAGCAGGAGCCCGGTTGACTGGTAATGCCTATTAATTACTAATACAAACTGCTAATTAGCAGACCAAACACTGGCATCTGTACAGTTTGTTTTTCCCTGCAGCGATGATATTGAGTTCTAACACAAAGAGGCAGTAAACCTGAGCTGCCTGATGCTCATCAGAATCAAAGGGGACTTGCTGCTAAGCACACTTAATGCCAGGATCAGGCACCAGAGTGGTCAAATAGAGGACAAAGCCAAATTTCATAACAGTGAGATGGTTCATGACTTGTAAGATCAGCAAAGTTCATAGTTGTGAGGTAACGAAATATTTAAATAGCATGGCTTGAGTAAAATTTGGAGTTGGACGACTGAATGCAATTTCCCCACACTATGTTTTTTGTTTAGCTTCTCTCTGTCATATTTTTTTTTACCTTGCTATGTAGAGTGCCCTTTTGATTTGATTATTAATAAACAGGGGCAGAGATTTTCAAGGCTTTTACTTCATTTACCGTACCATTAGTTAGGCCTTAGCTGCTTTTCATAAGAGATTTGTTATACTTCAATCACTGGGCAGTCTGGATGTTGTCTTGAAAGGGTTTTGAAGTAGAAAGATTCTCAATAACTATTTTAGATTTTGCTGCTTCTTATTTAACTTCAGTAATATTTTAAATCTAGCATTTGTATTTGCAACTACTTTCACTCAATGATTGAATTTTATACTGCCAAAAGTGCATTTGTCTTAAAACTCACCTATTACTGGTTCTACAAAGAAGATTCTTAATACTTTTTACTTATTCTTTAAAGAGATTATGTCAGCCGTTTCATTGTCATTCTTCTGTAAAATGATGCTCATTCTTTTGTGTTATTAGACAGAGAAAATCTGATGCCCAAACTCATGCATCTTTGTGGGAATAGTCTAGAAAATTTGATCATCCCCAGCCGTTCGATCCTGATAAAGGATGCTGAAGTCACTGTGGGATGCATTTGTAAATTATCACACTTGGCTAGCAGCATTACCTTTGAGTATCCCATCCCTAGGCCCCACCCAGCTCTTCCCAGCCAAGTCAAGATGCCACCCCACCCCACCACCCCGCGCTTCTCGCACACAAAAAATAAATGAGTAATCGGCCACAAAGTGTCAGCCAGCCCTAATCCCCTTTTAATTTCCTTGTGGGGCCTGCGCCAGGGCTCTGGCTGCAGAGCGAAGCTGGCCGCTGATGGCAGGATGGCCGCAGTGACAGGCAGGCAGCGCAGGCCTGGGGGTCTTTACTGGGATCCAAGCAAAGAAAATACAATAACCACGCACTGCCACCACTGTTTGCCTTTCACTTGAGCAGGATTTAGGCTTCCCCAGCACTCTGTCGAGAGTGTGTGCGAGCACACGTGCCCACACACTCAATCGTCATGCAACCAGATTGCTCTATGGACATATGCATGCTCTTTTTCTCTTTGCTTTCCTCATGAGGGTGCACACATTCACACAAACACACACCTACACACATATATTAAGCATATGCTTGAGCACTCAAGCACACCCATGGTAATACTACACTAGATGAGGCTATTTATGTCTTAATTTATACAGGTTGGTCTCAGCATAGGGGTCCCTGCCACACAGCTGCCCATTTCCCTGCAATCCCACAATGCCAAGAGTTTTATCTCCTTTTGAAGAGCAATTTATTCTCTTCACTGTTATTTAAAAGTAAAGGTCCCATCATTAAAATGTATGCTTTCTCAATGCACTGGCACCAGAAAAGGGCAGCCGGTGAACGGCATTCACCCCCCCCCCCCTTCACATAATGAAAGGCGTAACGGAAGAACGAGTTGCAGGCAATGGAGACGCCTCACATCTTTGTAACACATTTGCCTGTGAGGTGGGTTCAGTGGAACAAAATGATGAAGGTTATTCTGGCAGATGAAGGAATTTTTCCTGACATTTACACATAGCAGGGATTTTCTCCGTGGGAGCACCCTCATAACACTCTGTACACGGCATATGAGCTGTGGCATATGCATTAAGTGTACAAAATATTAAAAGTGCCTCCGTGTTCCAGACGGAGCCCATTTTCAGACGAAGGTATAAACACTTTTTAATGTGCTACTTTGTGCCAATTATAGCGAAGAGATGTTTGGAGAAAATAGTTAACATATTCAGACTGGAGTACATGTTGGTAATCAGTAAAGGCACTCGGATAGCACGTCCTCAGCCAAGGCCAGTGCTCTGTTTTGCAACATAATGAAAGTGATTCAGATATGCACAAAAAGATTTAATGGTTTCTGCCTTTGCCCACGCACCAGCTCTCCACCAAGGGTCCTGAAATTTGGCTTGGCAATTTTGCTGCTTTGCAGAAAAGGAAACAGTATTGCCATTTCAACGACTGGCCGCCAGAGAGCAGGGACAAGTTTATTTTTCAGCTGATAAATGCACAAAATATACAGATTTTAACTCTGAGCTGTAGTCTTAGCCATGATTGTTTTGGTGTGAGTTACTTAAGGCTAATTAAGACTTCTAACCTACATAAGTGGCCAACCCAATTGCCAATTTTCATGCTTGTACCTGGTGTTAAGTACCTCATGGTCATGTATCAGTGTTTTATGTGATGCCAGCCAAGACAGAAACAGATAAAATCCTTGGACTTTTTTTCCCTGCTGGGTTTTTTTTTTTCCTGAGGCAACCGTATTTGTCCCTCAAGTTTTTCCAGTACATACATTTCCTCACGTCCATTTCGGTATGTTCAACAATCTCCTTCCAGGAAATTGCTAACATATTTGAATCCTTATGTGGAGGCTATGATTATTATTCCTTATATTGAGGGGATGATTGTTATTCTGCTTCAACAGAGGAATCAACAGTACTGAACAGGCCAGTCACAGTAGTTGCAGGCTGCATTGACACAATGTGTAGTTACATTTCCAGGGAGGTGCACGTCGGGTTACTGTGTAGGCTGTGGCGTAGGTTAAGTTGTACAGCTTCAGAGGAGTCAGTAGTTATGATGTACCTGTGGCATAGATTTAACACAGAAGTATAAATCAACTGTTAGTTTTGGAGGTATTCACTAGAGACATCTGCCTACTTTTGCATAGAACTGAATGGCTTTTGCTTTGTGGTGCTCACAACACCAAAAAAACAAAACATTTGCACCCAAAATACCCACAAACCTTGGTGTGAGCAGTTACTGGTCTGAAATTTTTATTTCTACTAAATACCAGTGGGGAAAAATAAAAAAGCAGATGCACAGTTTCTTTGAGGCTTGCACTCATGACAGCATGACAGGATGTAAACACGAATGGCCTCCCTGCCTGGCTGAGCTGGAGCTCTTAGCTAGCTGCACTTTTTTTTTTTTTTGATTGTTGGATGTAGACAGTAGAAAGAAAATAGTTCATACATTAAACCACAAGGTTGTTTTTTTTTTGTTGTTGTTGTTGATGGTTTTTTAGTTCACAGCTCATGATTAATGGAAAAAAAACTTTGCCGTTTTAGTTTTTGTTGCTTTGAGCAACACAAGCTAAGAGCCATTTAGTTTCAGAATATTTAAAAGACTGCAGACATCTCTACACCTGATATCTCCCAAAATGGCCAATGCTCACCAAAACAGGGAAGAAAACTGATTTTAGGTCAGAAATTATTCATTAGTTATTATTAATCTCTGGCTCCATTGCACAGCATGTCTGCCCCTCCCTGAGCCTGGTTCTGTGGGAGATTTCTTCCTGTTTAAAGGGAGTTTTTCCTTCCCACTCTCGCCAAGTGCTTGCTCACAGGGGGTAATTTTGACTGTTGGGCTTTCTTTGTAATTAGTGTATAGTCTTTACCTTACAATATAAAGCACCTTGAGGCGACTGTTTGTTGTGATTTGGCGCAATATAAATAAAATTGAATTTAATTGAAAATTTGCCATAATAAGCAAATATTTAGGATTCATTTTAATTATGCAATACAAGGTAGATGCAGATCTGTGCATCTTCTATGCTATTAACCAAAATATAGATATAACTCAAATTAATAAATAATTTAGTCATAGAAAACTATTATAAAAACTGATGATCAATTTTAGGGAATACATTTGGTAGTCTCATATTCATAGGAATAAAACTGTTCTGTAGATGTTACCAGTGATGTTCTAAGAAGCTCTGATCACCCGCTGCAGAGCTTTTTGGTGCTAAGTCATGCAGATCCTCCTTCTAGGTTGTGATGTTTCTAGTTAGGATGCTTTCTATCGCTCCAGCGCAGAATAAGGAATCTCTATCATTGTTTATATTTAACAATAAACAGCTGATGTACCAGCTTGTTTCAATTCCCAGGGCGTCAAATACTGCCATTCTGTCAAAGCCGCTGTCGTCTCACAGAGCCACAAAACTTGTCCTTTGGTGTTCCACTCCATACCCAACACATATGGAGGCTTAAAGGACCTCTCAGCGTCTCAGTTAGGCACAGAGGATAAGTGTAATTTTTCATAAAATGCACGGTTATCTTTGTGAAGAAGAGTGTTTCATCACAAACCGCAGTCTTTTTCTAAACCTATGAAGTAGATTGTGGTGCCATAACCAGCGAGTAAAAGTGAAAGGAAAACACAAGTAGCACGACAAAAAAAATACTGAATTTGCTTCTGTGGCAAAAAAAAAAAAAAATGGTAAAAATGTGTATTCAGTAATAATTTCATTTATTTGCAGAGTGTTAACCTGCAATCGTTTTGGCTGATTATTGCATAAAGTTTTTTGTGCAAAAAAAAGCTAAAAATTTACTAGGTCAAACTTTGCCGTTGTGAGAATTTTTTTTTTGTCATGTGAAATTTAAAGTATGGAGCACTTGCTGAATAAAATAAGTTCAACAAGCATTTTTAACAGTTTTATGACACCCATTGTTCACTCAGTTAATTGGGAAAATAATAAGTAGATGAATTTAAAAATGAAACTAGGTGTCAAAGATCTCCTGCTTTTCTTTGGATTTTGCATTGTTAGTTAAGCTGAAAGGAAGCAAAAAAAAATGAAAGATGCCACCTTGGGGTCTGAAAAGTTGTGATGATAAATTTTCACCATTTTCTGACATTTTATAAATTAAATGATTTATCAGTTTCTGCTCTACCCGCCGCTTAAATTCATATTGCAGCATCTGCTGTGTTTGATTATAAATAAAGCCCAGTAAGTGGAAAAGAGAATTTTCAATCTTCATCTACTTTCTGTCTATAAAGGTTTTTCTAAGCGCCAGTTTTCACAGCAAAGGTCTTTATGGCAACATAAGGGGTTAGCCTAGATTTCCAGTCCAGTCTCATTTAAGGCTAATTCCTGTGTGGGTCTGGATGTTTGATCCCATTGCCCATCTGAAGTAATTAAAGGGTTATTAGTAAACAGATATTCACGCTCGCTCACTCTTGCCAACTGTTTCATGCCATCTGCTGCCGGCGCACGTGCTTTGACATTGGAAATATGCTGCTGAACTGACACGGATGTTACAACGCATAGGGAATGAACCGAGCTTTCATCAAGTCTAAACACAGTCAAACAGTGTCATCTTTGTATGCGTGTGTGTGTGTGTGTGCATGCATATGATTGTCAGAGTGTGTGTGTGTGTGTGAGAGCGGGTGTGTCACAGAATAACAGAGAAATTATAAGCCTGCTTGTGCTATTTTAAACCCGCTTGTTAATTTCAGTCCCTTTTAACTGGCTCTACTTTGGATAGCAGACGACCACTGTTCATATATTTCTCCTCAGCCCCTTCTTCCTCCTCTTCCTCTTCTTCGTCTCTCCCTGCCTCGCTCTCTCTCTCTCCTCCGGCACCAGCTCTGCCCTCCTGTCTGTTTTTATCCTTTTTTTATTTTCAGTAATATAGAAGGGATTAACCCTGCTGCCCCCTTGGTGGTTACTGTTTCATTTTATTCTTATTAAAATCTTAAGAACCTGCTTTATTATTCCTGTTTGATACTACCTCAATAATCCTCTGCCTGTCTGTGCGTGTGTGTGTGTGTGTCAGTGTGTGTGTGTCAGTGTGTGTGGGAGTGGGTGTGGGTGAGTGTGGCATGCAGCCACAGACCCATAGGTGCGCTGCGTGATGGATGTGCGTGCTTGTGTTTGGGCTGGCAGGAAATCCAGGACACATTACACAAATTTGAATCACGGATGTGCAACATATAGATGGGAAAAACACAACCTTATACAAAGACTAACATCCAGGAGTTTATCCCCCCCCCCCCACATTTAAGACCTTAATAATGGAGAGAAGCGTTGTAATATGACATGTTGTACATTTCAACTCATTGTCTCGTGTGTTTTCTGTAATTCACCGCTTCTGACAGATGTTTTTTTTTTTTTTCCTTTTTCCATTACGTGTTGAGATGGCTATTACCGCTGATGGGTCTCTAGTGTTTGCTGTGATCTTTCTTACAGTGCGCTGCATTGATTTTGTGAAACCTCTGATAAATCTCAGACAGGAACTAGACAGGAGTGTTGTCACAGCAAAGCTTCCCTGGATCATGCAGTGATTTCTCCTGCAGTTTCACTGACCTGGGGAGGTTTATTTAGAGAAGCAGTGCAGAGTGGCGCTGTAAGGTGCTGTCTGTTAGTGTTTTATTGAATCTACTGCGAAATATTTTGAATCCACTGAACGTAAATGGAGAGATTTGAGGGGGTTATTGATTGATCTAATTTCTTTCGCAGAATTTTCATGTGTGTTTTGTAACAGTTAAGGTAAATGGCAGCTGTGCAGGTGCTCTTGATGTGTATGAGCAGACACATGAGGGGGGGGGGGGGGTTGGGGGGGTTAAATTAAGATTTGCTTTCATCCTGCGAGAGGCATAGCTGATGTGACGTTAACCTATCATTTAGTATGCTTTTGGAGAGCATCTGTCCGAGTCCAGCTGTAAGCTTTTCAACCTGGAGGCTGATCATCTCTTCATTAAAAAGTGCGATACTGTTCAAGCGTCTCCACAGGCAGCCAGAAGCACAGAGGATTACACTATCGATTTAGCAAAAGGTCAACACTATTTGATTTTCTCAAAGGTTACTATTTATACCCATTTATCGACTGCCATTTTCCTGTAACATATTTGAGCGCTGGAGAACATCGAGCATAATTCATTTCCTTCTCTTTGTCCTCTTGTTTGAGAGTCGTCTGCAAAAGTGTGTGCATTCTAATTTCTCATTTACAATGCATTAGATTCAGATGTAAGGAGGATCGGTGGGGACAAAGCTGATCGTGCTGTGCGAGATGAATCGGGAATTGAACCAATGTGTTTCATTAAGAGCTGCTGCCTGGCTGCTCAGACAACATGGGAGGGCGCAATCCCTCCATCCTTCTTTTCTTTTCCACCTTTCCTGCCCGCTCTCTGTCCTTTTTCATCACTCTCTCTCTCACATCCTCTGCAGGAGCTCATTTTGTCTTTTCAACCCTCGCTTCCTAAAAAAAAAACCATGCAACTCTCTTGCACTTTCTTTCTCACCTTGCGCTTCTCTTTCCGTTTCCCTACCTCCTTTTCCTCTGTTTCTCCAAGATCTGTGAGAGCACCTCCTCCCTGCAAACAGAGACATAACCAAATCCTTCTCTCCACCCATCCCACCGCCCTCCCCTCCGCCATCCGCCTGTGCACCGGGGTCACGCCGTCAAAATGACTCTTTTTATTACAGTTCATAAACAGCGGCTCCCCGGCGGCCCCGGGAAATTTCACATAAACTTTGATCAAACAGACGTTAGCCTCCCTGGTCCTCAACCACCTCTCTCCACGCGTGAAAATAGCTTCGCTCAATCACAGGCAGAGAAAACACACCGAAAACAGTGCAAATAGCAAGGCAGTCACTGATATATCAAGTCATTATTGACCAGAACACCAGGGGAATAGATCTCATATAAAAACAATAAGTTACTCTTTGCCTTTTTTTCCTCTCCTCTACCCTCTCCTCTTTTAGCGGAGGCAGAAATGTGAGGCCAGGCACTTGCAGTAAACTTTGTGGCTTAGAATTAATAGCTTTGAGGGGAGCTCAGGTGAGCAATCCAAAGTGATAAAAGCATCCAAAATAAAAGCCAGCAGTTGATTTAACTGTGTGTACGCAGACACTAGGACCTGCACAGTTCGTGGCTTTCCCTGTCTTCTTCATCCTCTCCATCTCATTTAGCAGAGCTGTCAGACCAGTTTTTCCTCAGCGCCGAGGGCTTGCAGTGCTCCCCCGTTGGTAATTGTGGTTGAGGCTCGCTGTAATGGAGATGAGCAGCAGCAAAGCGAGACACGGTTTTGTTGTTTAGTCTGTTTTTTAAGATGGCGTTTTCACAGCTTTTCACTCCATAGATCTAAATCTAAAGTAACATCAGAGTTCAGTTTTTTTTTTTTTTTTTTTTCCCCTCTTAGAGCCTCCAAGACTGGTTTTCACTGTAAATGTTTAAAGGGACAGTTGACACCAATATCAAACACACACACATTTGTTTTAGTTTGAGTTGCCCAGTTTTGGAGATATCGGGTGGAGAGTTCACAGTGAGTAACAGGGGCGTGAGCCTACATCCGCAAACAAAAGGAAGTGTGCAGCTAGTTAACATCACAACTCATCACATCCCGTCAGTCTATCGTGAGCACGAGCCTCTATTCATGGATAGGCACGTGCTTCCTAAAGAAAATAGTTCCTACATTAAATTGCTCACAATGAGGTCTGTGGATTTTCTTTTAGGCTAATCCGTTCATGGTTTCTGGAATATTCTGGAATGTTGCTCCTGAGGTTTTAAATTATTATTTAGTGTGTAGTTAGTATCATAATAGCCAAGAGAAAGCAGCATCTCCAAAACTATGCAACTGACAGTAAAACAAGGATGCTGAATTAAAAGGCCAGAGAAAAGATATGCATCATATCTATTATTCAAATGAATAAAGGATTCAAAACTGCACATTCAGAGGTAAAATCAAGACCATTAATAAACAGGTTTTTTTGCAACATCAAGCAGTAACAACAAGCCTTAAAAAAAGGTAATGACTGCATCACATTTCAGTTTCCTCAGATAGAAAAGCTGGAAAATATAAAAAGATTGGATCCGATTTCTGTCCAGTTTCCTTTGGTACCTTTTGTCAGGTACTTTTGGGGCTTAAAAGTGCCAAAATCAAATTTCTTTAATGCAATTTTTTTTTAAAAAGTCACTTCTTAAGAAAATAATTAATTTTAGTGCATCTAAAGTCAGACAGTGATGACAGTCACTTTTCTGTAGGAGCCTCAGCAGGCTGGTGCAGGTGAGCTATAGTTACTCCTCTGTGGTGTTTGTGTATCGGCCTCCTCGCCACACTGCACTGGCCTTGCTTGGGCCCTCCTATCAGCCGGTCTATCTTTCCTACCCCCCACTGACTCCTCACCTTTCCCTTGCTGCATCTTATGACACAACCTCCTCTTTCTTTAATACTCTGTTAGCCGCGCCAATTACGCTATCTCCCTGAGCCATCTCCCCACTCCTTTGCTCCTCCTGCTGCTAATCCTCTCCCCATCCTAACTGAAGGGGACAGCAACTCTGTGAGGTCACAAATAAATAAATAAATATATATAGAGAGAGAGAGATATATAATACACACACACACACATATATACATATATACACGCACACACACTCTGCTGCTGTTATTGTCTGCCTCGTCTCCTCTTTCTCCTCCTGGGGGTCAGGAAGCAACCTGGAGCCAGAAGCAGTCTACAAATTGTCAGAGAAGCCCAGAAGAAGAAATGGAGGCTCTGTGCCCCTAGTTCATTATGACTTAGGATGTGAGTTAGGCAGCAGTATGTGTTGACATTGTCATAGTTATCACGGGAACATCTGTGTACGGCCTGTCAGAGGTGCGTGCGTGCGTGTGTGTGTGTGTGTGTGTGTGTGTGGTGCTTGTGTGGCTGCATGCATACAGAGACTGCAGACATGTGTGCTCTCTGCATTTTTTTCTGTTTTCATGAGTCCATGTGGAGAATGATGGCTCCAGGTTTGGATGGCGGCATCTTGGCACCCTCGGGTCTGCTGAAACCTGCCTCTGCGCAGGATCAAGGGGTGCAGGGGCTGCTGCCGCACCCAGCCAGCCTGACTGCACGCCAGCTGCAATCCCCAACGCCTCCACCGCATCCTTGGCAGACTGCTCCCCTGCCCTTTTCCTCCCCGCTCCTCATCTTGGCAACCTCCAGGCTTCTTATGAATTTATTTTATTCCTGCTTCCTCCTCTTCACACCTCAGGATAGGCGACATACATTAAGTCTATTAGATGAGGGTGTTTGACCAGCAGGCGCATGATGAAACCTGATTTCTGCTCAGCCTTTAAATCTGCTTAAATCATGTCTTTCTGAGTAGTTTCACTGTAAATAGTTGCATAATCTATATAAGAAAAAATCCCATCGAGCACGATAGAGCTGGGTTATAAATTATGCTGCAGAGCTGTGGAGAAAAATGTTTGATGTGATGGATTTTTATGGGGAGCCTGTTTATCTTTGTACTCGTGTCAGTGTTTACAAATATGTTGGAATTATTTCGTATGGCTCATAGTATTTGTCCTTTACTGCCTGTAAGAGGATGCTGATATTCTTAGGAAAAAGTGTTATGAGAGCTGTCAGGAAAAGTTGATTCCCATAAACAGGCTAACTTGAGACATCTGTTGTGAGAAGCACTTGAATCACTATTTACTGTTTTGCAAATTTCTGCTGCACATCATAACTTGTTGTTTTTTTTTATTGTTTATTCTCAGCCAAGTGGGAGAATTTGTTGTGTTTTCTTGGGATGTTATTATGGTTGAGTTTGGGGACTGTCAAAGGGACACGGCGCTGCGCAGTTAAACTGGGACTCTCAGTACCCATCAGGCCCCTGTGAGTCTTTGTGAAGACGACACCACAGAAGGCGCCTTCCAGAGAAAGCGTCACATCCAGTTAGCAGACACCCAGCTTGCTAAAGAGGTTAAACTGCTGCGCCTGGCACAGCCAATTGTATTGATAACCGTTTGAAGCTAGTTTTCTCTCCTACCTGGCATCACGCTTCACATGCTTTATTCAGCTTGCCACTCCAGACAAACTTCAAAATAGGAGAGTGTGTTTTCCCCCCACTCAGGCATATACAGGTGTGGGTGTATGTGGGCGTCTGTGTTTATGAGTGTGTGTGCAGAGCTAGGGGCCTTTGCTGTTGTTTGTTTGTGCTGCCTCCATTCTATAAACCGGGCCTCTGATCTCCCAGGCAAGATGTCTCCAAAATCCTCTGCTGTTCCTTCTCCATGTAAATATATCAGTGTCAGTTTGTCTGATGATGAAATGAGCATTACGATCCAGAGCAAGGCAGGGAAACCACGGCGCTTCTTTTGCGATTAAAGCCATCCTCTCGGCAGTGTGAGATCTCCGGCTTCTGCGCGAGTCAGAGAATAAAGTTTCTGCAAGCAGAAAAGTGTCTCCTCTTGACTTCTCGGCCTGTTCCTACTTTTGCTTTACTCATCTCTGCTGTCTTTCCACTCTCTCTCTCGCTCTCTCACTCCAACACTCTTGCCTTATTGGCTTGTTAGCCCGAGGTCCTCGCTGTGGCCTGGAGTTATGGCTCTGTCGGGCAGCTGCTTGGCCAGCCTTGGGGGTCCTCAGAGGCAAATGGCATGTCAAGGAGTGGTCACTGAGGTAGATTGTCTTCCCCGTCATCAGCCTTGGCGCCACCAGTCTCACTTGTCCAATTAGGGGCTTTTTGGCTCCCCTTTAAGTCCCCGACCCGTCCACTCTTGACTGATTCTCCAACATCACTGACCCCAAGACGAACACACCTGACACCCTCCATGAGCGCATGAGATACACATAAATTCTCTGTGTGGGCAGACAAGTGGAAACAAACACAGTGAAGTGCACTGAGTTCTTGTTTGTACATGTATGTGGGTACATATACACATGAATGAGCTAGTTATGGACAGCTGATGTTACGCATACATAAATACCACTAAATTAACCCAAGAGAAATAGCACGTGAGTTGCAAATGTTCACTAACTCCAGCCTCTTAGGTGTGAAAATTTAATGCTTCTTTGTTTTATATCACTAGAACTGAATCTAATCTCTTTATAGCCCTAACTCCAAAAAAGTTGGGATGTTGTGTGAAATGTAAATAAAAACAGAATGCAATTATTTGCAGATCTCATAAACCCATATTATGTTCACAATCGAAAACATATCAAATGTTTAAACTGAGACATTTTACTATTGCATGAAATTTATTAGCTCATATTGAATTTGAAGGCAGCAACACATCTCAAAAACGTTGGCCTGCAGGAACATTTTACAACTAATTAGGTTAATTGGCAACAGGTCAGTAATGGGATTGGGTATAAAAAGAGCATCTTAGAAATTTCTTAGAAGCAAAGATGGGCAGTGGAAATAATTGTGAAAGCTTTTAGTATCTCATCATCTGCAGTACATGATGTCATCAAAAGATTCAGAGAATCTGGAGAAATCTCTGTGCGCAAGGAAACAGGCAGTGATCTTCAGGCCTTCAGGCGGCACTGCACTAAACAGGCATGATTCTGTCCTGGAAATCACTGCATGGGCTCAGGAACACTTCCAGAAATCACCGTCTGTGAACACAGTTCACTGTGCCATCCAAAAATGCAGGTTAACGCTCTATTTTGCAAAGAAGAAGCCATACTTGAACACGATGCAGAGACAACGCTGTCTTCTCCGGGCTCATTTAAAATGGACTGAAGCAAAGTGGAAATCTAAATTTGAAATTCTTTTTGGAAAACATTTACGCTGCATTGTCTGTATTAAAGGGACCATCCAACTTGTTATCAGCCATTTCTTAAAAACACCTGCATCTGGCAGGAACTGGCAGCTTGCACATCTGGAAAGGCACCATCAATCCTGAAAGGTAAACACAGGTTTTAGTGCAACATGTGCTCTTATCCAGATTAAGTCTTTTTTTCAGGGAAGGCCTTGCATATTTCAGCAAGATGATGCTAAACTGCACACTGCATTTATTACAATAATATGGCTTCATAGTAGCAGAGTCCAGGTGCTGAACTAGCTGCCAGGTTGTCCAGATCCTGTATCAGACAAGGATGGGACAACAGAAGTCCAACAACTGGTCCAAGAAGTTCCCAGACATTTACTGACTGTTTTTTTTTTTAATAAGAGGGGATGCTACGCAGTGGTAAACACGGATTTCACGACTTTTTAAGACATGTTGCTTCCATCAAATTCAAAATTACTCCCCCCCCCCCCTAAAATTTTACACGTGGCATGTATTCTGTGTTCTGTTGTGAATACAAAATGGGTTTATGAGATTTGCAAGTCCCTGCATTCAGTTTTTATTTACATTTTACACAGCATCCCAACATTTTTTGAATCAGGTTTGCATATTGTACATTTATTGAACTCTGATATAAAAATTTATGTTAATTTGTTTGCTCCCGATTGGCTACAGCTGAGTACTAACATGTGATCGTGCTTGTAGTGATGTATTAGTAGCCTAACAGCTGCCTTCACTTTGATTATGACAATAATTCAGCGAGCTCTTTTCTCATGTAAATCAAACTGAAGCTGTGCTGGTTTTCCTGCCTGCCATCGCTGATTGAATCGATCGTCGTGCGCTCGCTCGCTCCACTGTAGGCTACAAGCAACATCAATCATTTCCAGTCCTGACTGAAACCACAGCGTTGCTCCCTCGGCGTTTCTGCAACTTTCCCATAATTTATCCACAGCCGACACTCGAGAGTTCAATGTAACTAAATTTTAAAAAGAAAAATCAGCTGTTTTATGTCAGTTTGTAAATCATCACGTTGTCTTATTCAATTCTCTTTTTTTTAATTTATATATATATATATATATATATATATATATATAATTGTGAGGTTGTTACAGCAATTTGAATATATTGACTGACATTTTTGCCATTTCATGGATTGAACTATCAGTTCAGTAACGGTAATGACTGACAGGCTAATCTATAACACAAACTATAATTAGTTCCCCCCCTTAATGAGTTTACACGTGTGAAGAGCTTCGTATTAAGTCACACATTATCGTGATATGTATTTGGATATTCAAAAAGTATCAGATCAGTGGATTTTATGATACATCTTTAAAGGCTTAATGATAGAAGCCCTGCAGGTGCAACACTTGATCATGATGACTTAATTTCTCCTATTAACCCTGTTTCCAAATTCCCCTCAGAACACTCCCTCTTTTCACTAATGCACACCGACAAACAGCAATCAGCCCGCTGGCAAAGGTGGGAACCTGTTATCCGGCAACATACTACTTATTTTGGGGTTTTTTGGGGGTTTTTTTGCCTCCACCCCTCACTCGCCCCCTTCTTTGTCCTCATCTCGACACACAGAGAGGGAGGAAGGAAGGCCTAATTCAAAAAAAATGCATGGTCTTGCTCTGCTCTCTGCCCTCCACCAGGAGACAGAGTGTGAGAGAGCTGCCAGACATCACACAGAAGCAGCGCTGAAAAATACATGTATACCACTCCTCATCTCTTATTGATAGCCTCTCCTCCCTTTATGTTTATGAGGTGAGAGGCCTCCCTGTGGCCCCGGACAGTGACCCCGAGGATCCACTGGGGTGTGCAAGAAACTGCCTGTTCCCTCTGATTGAGCCCACTTTCAAATCAAACCACATTGTGCACATTCTTCCACGTGTATAAGTACATTTATGCTGCGCTGAAGAGGAAAAAAATCCTGCTTTTTCTGAATTTGAAGGACCAGCTTTATTATGAGATTGCTGACCTCGACTGTTAGGGGGAAAAAATACATTTTTAAAAGGTCTAACCTTTTTGTGATTAAATTCTTCCCACCTAATCAGGACCATGAAACTTTCTAGTTTACAAATATGGTAAACGTCTCTATTTATCTGGCAAGTGCATATCTTATTTCTCTACCTCTGTTTTTCATTTATCATATTGCGTTTCCTGCAGATGTGTAACATGCCACAGGCTGAAAAATAAAAAGATTACCAATAATTTGTGCTGAGATTTTTGCCATTTTCTCAAATGTCTTTGTCTAGACCGATCAGTGTGAGATTTACTCACGGCTGGTCCCAGAGGCATTTGTTACGCTGGCTGGCTGTTGGGGGTCAGGGCCTCAGGCTGTTGTGTTTTTTTTTCTTATGCCGTGTTGTTTGACCAGAGTGGTTGCAGAGAGGGCAGTGTGGCAGGTGACGAAGCCTGACATAACAAGGTATTGATTGGATAATCGGTGTCATCTGATAGCAGTGTGGCTTACAACAACTCCCCGCTGAGAACACAGCTTTAAAGACTTTATGGGAAAAGTGGAAATCCCTTCAGGAAGAAATATGTTCTAAAATTGTTTTTAGGGCAGGTTATTAAACTCAAAAAAAAAAAAAAAAAAGTAACAGACTAAACTTTGTCCTTAGCATCAACTGTGCTTAATTAAGTATCAAATGTTAGCATGGAACGCTATTTATATTTACTGCTACTATGTGCTACTGCTACTATTTATGTATTTATAATCTAAGTAACAGTTTTACTACTGTCCAGTTTTATTATTCAGATAAATTTGCGATATGGCTTACATTGTTAGAACAAGAAACTGTTAAAGAAAAGCTATTTTTTAAATTCCACCATATAAACTCTACACGGCATTGTTTTGGAAATAAACCTGAAACATAATTGCCATCCAAAATTTCCAAAAATTTCCTTGCATTTATCGTAAAATAATCATCATAATAATACCTAGCATTATAAAGTTAATGCTAGGTATTATTGGGATGTGTGAGCTAATGAATGTTTAATCACAATCTGTCTTTTTAGATAATAGACTTAATATATTTTGAAACAGGTTTGTCCTGTTTGTTTGGACCATTTAAAAACAAAAATTTCACATTAAGGTGCTATCTCAGACAGTGTGGTGAAAACTGTTCAGAGTTGAAGGCATGGGAGAAATTTTCAGGCGGTTCCAGTAATATTTTCAATTGGCAAAAAAAAAAAAAAAAAAAAAAAGATACAAAGATGTTGACAAAATGAAATAAATAGAATCCAACATTATCAGTACTCCATTTAATCGCGCCTTTAAAAAAGCTGCTAGAAAGAGCTGACTCCATTCCCCGGCTTGCCTTTGTTCCGTTAGCCTTTGTTACCACGTGAGGTCTGATTTAGAACTTCTTTCATTGTTCTTTGTGATTAAAGTGAGTCGCACTGTTGTGTGTTTCAATATTCTACCAAAAAAATAATAAAAATCCACTGCAAGACTCTCAAATAAAATTGAAACTGCATGATTTATATAAACGTTAGCAAAAAAACAGAAAAACTACAATTCCCGTAAAACTGCCATCATGTCATCGTTAATTACACTTGTCTTTAGTTTTAACTTTGTAGAACTTCTGATGTTTAACCCATGAATACGCAGAGGTTGTGGGAAATTGTCTTTTTCAAAAGAAGTAAATGGTAAAATATTGAATATCTAAACAGCAATTTCAGGTTATTGTTCAAAAAGTGTAACATATCCATCTAAAGACATAAAACGAGGGCCATAACATACTGTCGAAAAAGACCGTTTAGTTCTAAGCGTAGCTGTAAATATCAGGATTGTGAATTTATTTGACCTTCACAAACAAAACCCAGTTTCTGCATGTTGGCTACGTTCCTTTTTATTTTTTGTATGTAGCATCAAACAACGCTAATTCAGCTAGAAGCAAAAGAAGGTACTTCATTGATGTCCAAACAACAGTACTTCAGTAAAACATTAGTTAGCTTGCATTTTTGATTAGCACACCTTGGAAATGATAGCTAGCTAGCTAGCTTGGTAGCCTGCACCAGAATAATTGATAGTAAACTTCTGCAGACCAAACTGCGATAAAAAAGCGTCATAAAGTTTGTTTCATGATTGACGACTGTGAAATTTTGTGCTGATAGTGATGGCAATGTTTAAAATAACAATTTCGCTGATACCTAATGTGCTGAGGCTTTGTGTTTGGGGTGTATAATGATTGCAAAATTGATGCTTCGCAACACTGAGCACTGCTAAATGTAATTATCATACTATGTGCTAACTGGCCAATATTAGCCTATTGTTGGATCAATCCATTTTTGTATTTCTAACTTGCTTTCTAAACCTGAATTCCTTTTTGAAAAAAAAAAATAGAGATGGAGGGTTTTAAAAACACTTTTAGTCAGTTTTACCAGTGTTACTGAAGTGTTTGGTGATTTTAATGGTGCCGGGATGCATCATCCTAGAGCTGCAACCTGTGCCAATTTTAGTCAACATATTGGCATGTGTGAGATATTCTTTCTCCTCTGCAGTCCAGTAAAAAAAATACAAAAATTAAAGGTTTCGCCTGCAGACTGTGTGTACTTCTTCTCCGAGTCTATCCCCCAGTTCTCCTCTCCTCTTCTCTCCTGTCTTCCTTCCTAACCCTCCTTCTGATCCGAGAGGAAAGCTTTCATTATTTGCTGAGATTGGGATGTCAATCCCCGGGCCCCTGACCCAAGTTTGTAGTTCTCCCCCCCCGTCATATTGGGGAAATGATTAGTGGGGTTATCTCCCCTCCGCTCAACGAGGCTTTCATTCCTCCTTGTGGCCCTCTGTACCTCCAGGCAAGGAGCGGATCTCTAACTGGGAGGCTGCTGCTCTCCTTTCACTCCTTCACACTCCCTCTTTACACTTGCTGATACTTCATCATGTACTTCATCTCTCTGTTCAGTGCTGAGTCAGATTCATTTTAACGATAACCTCTCTTTTCTCTTTCTCCTCCCCGTTTTCAGCTATTGGGCCAAAGGATTGTTAGTGAAGTGAATGAAGTTGTGGGTGACTTTGTACATTTAGATTTTAATATGAAAGAGAAATAAAATTTGGGGAAAATGATGACTGGCTGGGGCTAAAGTGTCTTTTTTTTTTTTTTTGGCCTGCTTTTTGTACTAAATGCAGCACACACAAAAGATCTGTGCATCCAGGTGTGGTTCAGTTACATTTTTCCCATAAAGACAAAATCATTATAAGCCTTTTTTTTTTAATATAATAGAATAGATACAAATGCATATTTTTAGATTTCTAATTTCTCTTTATGTTACAAAGAACGGGCTTAAAAACACAGGCCTTTGTGGAAAAACTGCAAGAAAAATCTTTAACTTTCTTTGTTTTTAAGAACCAAAGTCAAACACTTTGTTTGGATTATTACACACATGAGGATCTGTGTGTAATAAAGTGGTTTGGCTTTGTTTTGAAACACACTTGTGTGCAAAGATGGCTTCAAACATTATTTTAAAATGACCTAAATGCACATAGCATGTGGGATGAAGGCTTTAGGGATGTGGGAATAAATTGATATAATTTCTTATGTGACTAAGTGTGGATATAATAGCCCATATGAAAGCACTTTTCGCTTGTGCGCACGAAACTGTAAAATTAGATCTTTTCTTTTATGGCTATTGTTCGGGGGGGAACACGGCAAATTAGGCCATGCGTTTCTTGAACATTTTAATTGATCTATTTTTCATCTTGTCTCGCGGATTTTTTTTTTTTTAACAAAACGCTGGCAGTGCATCGCAACAATCTTACTGCAAGCTGCACATGTGCCTCATTGGTCCACTGAAAGAAATAAAAGGAAATATAAAAGCTTTCACACCACGAGCATAATGCAAATTACGCTTTGATTTTCTCTTAATTTCATCAAGAGGTTGATGGTTTCTTTTGTTTATTTTTTTCTCTTTTGAATTATTATTATTAGTGGAGTCTATGGGATTAAGCAGAGTCACTGATCCTCTGGGTCTAAGCCTTTTTTTTTTTTTTTGTCTGTCGGGAGCTCAACGAGACTCCATCCGCACTTCATTAACCCTGAGCCGGGGACAATCCATGGTAAGAGCCGGGGGATTTACCACCAGCCTTTCACATGCAAAGAATAGAACAAAAAAAAAAAATCTCCGAGTCATCCAACAAGACACAAGGCTTTTCCTTATATAATCAGCTGTGCACTTTGCAAGTATAACCCCTTTTTATAAAATGGGTCGTTGTTTAATGAATCGGTCACGGATCCTGGTGATGGGACTATAATGATCTTTTGGCAAGTTGGGAGGTGATTTTTTTTTTTCCTCCTTCTCTTCACTTTCCCAGTCGTCAAAACCCGGCGGGCCGACTAACTGTATTTTTAATGCAATTTTACGCATCATGAAAGCGCAAGTTATCAGGCCGTCAGTCTGATATTTCACGGCATGGTCTGCCACTAAGTGGAGCCCCCAGATAACAGGTGCCATGCGTGGAGGACAGCAGGGGGAGCTGGCTATCAAACCCATTATCGACTTTCAATTAAAACCTATTAAAGTCTTTTGTCTAATCGTTAACATCCTACATGCCAAGTCTTGTCCGTCAGCCTGAACTCCTTTAACCCCTAAAGCGCCATGGCCGAATAACTTGGGTCCACACAGACTATGAGGATAAGAGTGAGGTTGGTGCATGGGTGGTTGGGTAAAATTTGTAAGGACGGAGGGAGGGGTGATGGTGGTGGTGGAGCCGCTGACCAGCTGTCCCCACGCTGATCCCCGGTCTGCAGTCAGCTCAAGCCCGGTCACCAGCTGTTGGAACCGTTTGGCAGAGGAGCGCGCATCCAGCACCCTCAAGGAAAAAGAAGGATGGAAACAATCAATTTCCAAATGGGGATCATTTAAGGCACTTAAACAATTGCGCACATGACATTAATATTTCATCTCCTGCATTGTTTATGGAAAACGAATTGGAGTTGCTGCTGTTAATTTAGGAAAGTGGGAAATGTGAGGGAGTGAAAGAGAGAGGGAGGGAGGGATGGTGACAGGAGACAGGGGCTCCATTTTGGACACAACACCCTTCTGCTTTGTTGGCCCTCCTTTAAAGACATTAGCTGGAATTGATCTTTGATTGCACTTTTCAGTGTGTGTGTGTGTGTGTGTGTGTGTGTGTGTTTGGGGGTGGGGGGTTAGTTGCGCATGCACTATCCTCCGTGTGCGCGCTTACTGTTCTTGGTTAATTTTTAGTAAAACCTTTATAAACTAAATACCCAGTAAAGGCAAATATTTTCGTAATTAGGAAAGAAGCGCACTAACATTTCCACAGACGTCTGCTCTTTTTGAAAAGGTTAGAGAACGAGATCTCACTCCTGTCCACCTTCCCGTTAAATAAAATCAACACCACCAAACCAAACAGAGGAGGGAAAACTCGCTTTGACCGAGCTGTTCAAATTCACTCAAATGCGTTTTTCTCGAATGAGAAACCGGCAAAAAAAAAAAAACGTATTATTTCCGAACTTCCTCCAGGAAAGTTGTTTAAATCTGCAGAATGCATCTCCTCAACCTTTACTCATTGGCACTGACCTTTATATTTCTGTATAATAAAAGCCCACTCACGTTTCACAAAACATCAAGCAGGACTGGTGCTCCTTTAAAGTTGTTGTTCCTGTAATGATTATTAAGTTGGTCAATTTTAGTTTCAGCAATATTCTTTAAAAAAAGTCTAAAATGGTTTTGCGTGTTAAATAAGCTGCATTTGTCGTATGTATTTTTTTTTGACGGCACATATGCACACAGCGCAAAGCGAAGAAAGGACAACACAGTCCCCAATTTTTTTTAAAAAAAATTACAGCTTCGATCATTGGTTTCCTCTTGGTTGCATCAGACTGCATCAAGTGTTGCTGCTATTTTGTTCACCCCTTGTAGGTTCTTGTCCACGTGTTGATTCCATCTGAAAAGCCCTACCGTCACATATTCAAGCAGCCACGTGATTAAATGAAAGACTTTTATTTCCACATTTATAAAAGTAATTCATCATTCATCAAATCCCCCCTTTTTTTTCTGTCCAACTTCTGCTGTGAATTTCACAAAAAAAGAGAAAAAAAAAAGAAAAAAAATCACGAAATGGGGAGAGGATTTGAGGAAAGCTAAAGGAACGAAAATAATAATTATAGTAATAATTAAAAAAATAATAATAATAATAAAAACGATCCAGGAGATATACGAGAACCACTCCACAAGTTTGATATCTGCAATATACATTTTCACCAAAGGAGAGTATTAACAATTAAGGGTTATCACGGTTTCATATGAAATAACATAAGTAATCCACAATGTTCAAATACATCCATAGCAAATCAACAGGCGGTTACACCTGTATGCAGACCCGAGTCCAAGGATTTATCGAAAAAATAAATACAAAATTAATAATCACTGAGGTGATTGCCTTCCCCTCATGTGGGGATAAAAACAGCTTTTAAATAATAATAATAATACTTGACAATTGTACTCAGCTAAAAACGTCAACTAAGAACAAGAAGAAGACTTTATAGATTTATTTCTTTCCATAGCTCTCCTGTATATGTGCCTACACGTGGGTCCAGGCAGGTAGTCCATCCTTTTTCAGACTATATTTGTTTTATTTTTTTCTGTATAGTTTCTGATGGCTAATCTAGCCTATTATGTTATACTGGATCGCCGTGGTCTGAAAGAGACGCACTAACAGATCAAACAAACGAAAAAAAAAAGTTTCTTTTTAAAATCAGGGTTTTTTTCTCGATTAAAATGCAAAATATTCTTATTTACAGGTTCATGACTGCTTCACAAGTAGGGAAAAATCAGTGACAAATTAGCAAAGAAAAGAAAATTCCTTCATTGTTCCGTTGGATCCTCAAATAAGCTGTTAATCAAATGACAGGGAAGGCTGTTCGTTTCCGCTCTAATAATAATAATAATAACAATAATAATAATACTAATTAATAATAATAATAATAATAATAATAAATGGTCTAATTAGCATTGAACTGAAGGTCAAAGTGCCACCGACAATTGCAGCTTGTCTGTTTTTTGGAAAAACATTGAATACTGTAACTGGGTTCAAATAAATAACATAACTTAGAAACTTTGATTCATATTGAAAAATAAATAAGATATAAATAAAGTTCCTCCCCCCCGCCCCCCGTTAAAAACTGAAATCAAAGGAAAAAAATCCTCCATACAGGCAGTGGGGGTGTCGGTCACAAAGCGCCGTCCATCAGGGTTCATCATGGATCAGTTTTCACCATTTAAAGGCCAAACAGTTTTTTCTTTTTCTTCTTCTTTTTTTTAAAACTCTTTCTGTCTTTGTGTCGTTTATTCTAACAAGTCCCAAACTGCCGGGATCGGCGTAGGAAAAAAAAAAAAAGAAGTGAAAAATAACATCTGCAGGGGCCCGCTCACCGCTGCTGAGCTGGCCGGGGAAGCACTCCGCTCATAGGAGGCAGGGGAGGCGGAGGAGGCGGCGGCTCGCTGCCCCCCTGCAGGCCGTGCAGCAGGATCCGCGGAACGAGGGGTCTCTGCAGGGCCGGTGGGGGCGCCGAGGGGCCTCTGTACAGGTAGAGGGCCGCTCCGGGGTCCAGGTTGGACACCAGGCTCTGCGGGTAGAAGTACGGGGACGGGAACATCCTCTGAAGGGCGGAGTAGTTTCCAGCTTCGGCCAACAGCTCGAGTCCCACCGCTGTCTGCCTCTTCCACTTTGTCCTGGAAGAGATAAAAGATCTTTTTTGTTATGTCTTTTTTTTAGTGTGAAGCATATGTCTATCTGAATACGAGTAGTGTGTCTGGCACACCAAAACATCTCCCATCTGTTTACCTGGAATCCAATTAAAACTTAAGAGAGTTGTTGTTATTATTATTATTATTATTATTATTATTGCTGTTTAAAATCACTAAACCCTCCAACCTGCCACATGTATTCACACCCAGGGATGTCTGTTAGGTTGCCAGTATGCACTCCATGCAGGTGAATAATTCATAATAAAGATAATTGAATAGATATAGTAGTTTGTTTGAATTATTAATATGCACACATGCAATGATGCATTATTCATAGTCCAAAGTGTTGTTTTTATATTTATTTATGTCATGTAGCTGCCTCAGAGACAGATTGTAGATAAATAAAGTTATTTCAACCCAAAGTCTTGTTTTTTCTTTTCTTTTTTTTCCCCTTTACATTTGTTTTCTCTTCATCTTGTGCAGTTTTGTTAATTTATTTGAAAAGCTGACAATTTGGTTTCCAGTATATCTTTGTATTATCAAAAAAAGGTCATATTTTTGCATAGTGATGGCGAAACCCGAAATATAATAATAAAATAACAATGAGTCAAAGATGACAGGAGTGCCAGCCCTCCAACAACCAGGAGAAGAGTTGGTGAAAGTAAAAAAAAAAAAAAAAAGTCTCTCAAAAATGTGATCTTTATTTTTTCCTAAGAGCACACAAAATATAAAACATACAGCAGCATACCACAGGGGTGCTGCCGACCAGTAACTACTCCTGCAGATGTAAAAGTTAAAATTGAAATTATCTAAAAATTGCAAAAACATTAAAAAAAAACAAATAAAAAAAGAAAGCCGGTTCCTCTTCATCAAAAATGAATGCTGTTTTTATGATCTGTGGGGTGTGGGACTGCTGTCAGATGTATTTCAGGTTTCACCCTTTTTTTCTGACATTATATGGCCCACACAATAAATCAATTAATAGGCAAAGAGCAGACTGATCAATAATCGAAGTTAATGGTTCGTTGCCGTCCCGCAGTCACTCAGATATGAAGTGAACTCTTGCCACCTTTTGGGTGACGCTGATTGGAAAACATGGCGTCCCCAGGTCATGAGCCGGCCGTGAGAAACGGGATTATCTCCCCCCTCCCCTTCCCTTCCCTTCCCTTCCCTTCCCTTCCCTTCCCTTCCCTTCCCTTCCCTTCCCTCCCCTCCTCTCCCAACCCCACCCCCTCTTCCTCCTCCACCCCCCACCCCCCGCTTAAGAAGCAGCAGTTAGTGTCTTTACCTCCGGTTCTGGTACCAGGTCTTGACCTGCGTGTCGGTGAGGTTGAGAGAGGCCGCCAGCTCCATGCGGTCCTGGACGCTCAGGTACTTCTGCCGCTCGAAGCTGCGCTCTAGCTGAGCAAGCTGGTGGTCTGTGAAGGCCGTCCTTGCCTTCCTGGGCTTCTTCAGCCGGACCTGAGGGCTTTCTCTGCTGCTCGAGATCTCCCTGTCCCCCTCTTCTTTCACTGATGGACAGAAACCAGAGGGGGGAATTAAAAAAAAAAAAAAAGAAAGAAAAAAGACAGAGGTTGAAACCAAAGCCAAGGCCCCTCATTCAATACAACGCACATCCGTCTTTGCGCGCAGCATCCACAAGGGGGGGGGGGGGGGTAAAAATCTTTGCATCACAATCCTACAAGGAAAACAATCGGTAAA
>JAVDPK010001041.1:88784-102334 GCA_034780415.1 Cichlasoma orientale | reverse complement strand
CCCCCCCCCCCCCCCCCCCCCCCCCCCCCCCCCCCCCCCCCCCCCCCAAGAAATCGTGGCATCACTATCCTACAAGGAAAACTATCGGTAAACATAAAGGAAATAAATGGGTTTGCCCTGTTACAAGCTGAATGAGCTTAAAGCTTCAAGGATTTGAAGACCGCAAAATACAAAATTAAATTTGGCTTTAATTATTTGAAAACATTTTCTTTGCGCTGTAAAAAACAGGCAAATTAAAATTATTAATTTAAAAAAAGCTATTAAGCCCAACTTTTTACCAGGAGGCTTTATTTGGTTTTAAGTGTATTTTTATTGCGCCAGTACAAAAAAAAAAAAAAAAAAGCCTAGAAAAATTTCCTGAATGTTTTATTTTTGATGAACATAAAATCACTGTGTGCGGGCTTCAAAGTGCACAGTTTAAGCTGCATATCTAAAGGAATCAATAAAAACAGTTTTAGTGTTAAAATAATTTACTTTTTAAAACAAGCAATGGGTTTTTTTCTGAACTTTAGAAGAGCTGTCATTTTCGACTGAAATCACGCCACTGGAAACTGTGCCTATAGGCTTATGGAGCTGTTTGATTTGGCCTTAAATTGTTATGAAAAGCTCTTCCAATATTCGCACTTCCAATCTGATATTTTCCTGTCAGCAGACCCACAGCCTTTGTTCTTTTTACGCGTGGTGTCGTGTCAGGACGAGCATTGATATGCAGTCCTTATAGTCAATTCTCTGATAGAAGAAGAAGAAAAGGATAGAAGCGAGTGAGGCGAGAGATCTTGGTACTTGAATAGTTGAGTCGTCTCAAGAAGCACAATAATCCGCCTAATTGAGCCACAAGGGAAAGAACGAGCCTTTCAACCGCGACCGGAGAAACTTCACAGGACCGTGGAAATGTGTGGAAATCAAGAGCCGGGCGGCCGGGCGCGGTTACAAATCTGATTAGCGCCGGGGACAAATTGCATCAAATCCCTGATATATTACAGGAGGCGGATTCGTGGAAATCAAAGTTACCGTGGCGGGAGCCGTGTGTGGGCCCCGCGGCTTCTTCATTCAATCAGCGCGTCGGTAAGTGTCTCCATCCGCTCTGTGACGCACGTGAGCGCACGGACTCACGGACGGAATTTATTAAAGAAATTGATGACTTTAGGTAAAATTAATAGTTTACTACAACAACAAAAAATAATAATAATAAATAATAATAATAATTTGTGATTTTGTTATATATTTCCTGTTGTAGCCTACAGCGGTGGTGTTCTTTCCAGGCACTGCTTCATTAAACTGTCAATGGAGGTGACATGTCTGTTATGGCTGACATGATTGGAAACAGAGAGGCCCTTGATGGCATTTATCTGGAGGCGACCCTGTCATCTCTTCCATTCGTGCCTCCCTGACATCAACAGATGCTTTCCGGATATTCTGCGTAATGCAGAGCTTGAAACGGACCGCGTGTGTTTGCGCGTACAGGCAGGCAGCCGTTGTTGTTGTTGTTGTTGTTGTTGTTTAAAACCTATAATAACTTTATAAAAATCCTCTGGTCTGTCACCGTCCTCGAGACAAATCACAAAATTGTCACCGCGATTCAGCAGCAGAGATTTTCAGGTCGATATTTTGCTTATTGATGGCTTCCGGTGACCTGCTACTAATCACATAGCATAGCAGCAGCAGTATGTTTACAGTGATAACCTGTATCTGCATATTTGGCTTTTTCTTCTCCTGTATCATTAGAAAAATCAGCAGCCATATTTTATTGTTTGTTTCTTTTAACATAAAAATATATATTAGAAAATAATTTAGAACGTAAAAAAATTTAATTAAAAAATTTATTTAATTTTATAATCACCCCCAGCTGGAAAAAAAAAAATCGAAATTAGCCTTTATTTTGAAAAGCTGGTCTGTTGTTCCAACTTCATGCTGTATTCAATCTTTTCCCATATTGCACTAGCTTACAAATTTTGTACCAGACCTCTGCATGACCCTTTTGTTTTATTTATGACTATCTGATACAAAATTTAAAGTTAAAGCCAAAAAAACAATAATAAATCAAACATCAACAGCAGAGAAACTACAACTGAACAACATACAAAAAATAAACCTCAATGCTAAAATACGTATTTTTTTAAAGCATGAAAATACATATTTGATATATACATTCTGTGAAATTTTTACTTTTTTTAATTGCATGAGCCAAAAGACTACTATGACATGGATCAAACTGACCGCCATTCTCCTCTGTAAAGTAGAACAGCTTCTTGACAGGCAGTGTGGTACTCTTACCTTTATATTCACTGTCTGACGATGAGTTGCTGTGGATTTTCTCCATAAAGTCGTCCGCTATCTTCGAGGCCAGCCTCCCCGCCTCCTGAGTCGGCTGTCCATTGCTGGAGTAGGGAGCGCAGGCAGCCAGAGGCTTACAGTCCGCGAGAATATCTCTGATGAGGAAAGACGAGGTCACGGTCCTCTGCTGCGACCCAGCAGATATCTGCGCGTGCTGCAGGTGCGGTGGCAGGCCGACGCCGTGACCTTGCCTCTGGGCTACCTCATCCACGCACTCCCTCCTCGGCGACGGAGGCGACGAACAGCCGCTCTCCACGTCTGATCTCGGGCTGAACTCCAGAGGGGAGCGGCACTCTCCCACCAGACTGTCCCCTTTGGACACCGGACTTCCAGGCCTGTGGGACAGCAGAGAGTCGATGCCAAAACTGGACCCATTGGCGGACGCCTCCATTGTCTTGTTGCGGCCTCCTCAAACTGACATTTGGCTATTTAGGACAAGTTTTATTTTAGGGCAGAAGGGGTTGTTTTAGTCTCAGTTGATCCAGAATAGAAGTGACCCCCTTTCCGCATCAACACAATTATTTTTTGGATATGCTACAAATGAAGATTATTCATCCGCTACTTCCAAATTCCCCCCTACTCGTTATTTACAGGCCAGATATTTCCACGCTAAAGCTGAGTTACATGAATCGTCCATGAATCCGATGTTCGTATTTTGGAAAAGTCTAAAAAGATGAGTCTTTCTGTAATCAATACAGCCGGAGGAGTCGCAATCGATTCTTTTGGTTTCCTTCAGGATCAACTCCTGTTTTGACTTCAGAAGCCTCTCCGGGTAGATGAAGCAATTATTGCTGAAATGATCTCACCTGCAGAACCCGAAAAGACCCAGAAATAAGGAAGATTTGTGGAAAATTTGAAGCAGCAGCCGCAGCGCATCGGCGTCTTCGGGAAAATGCTTTTCAGCACCATGGACAGGTACGGGCGCTTCAAACCTGAAACAGGACCCGAGGACAGTTTTCAGAGCAGCTGGTCATGTGGCTTCGCAGGCGACAGAGGGAAAACTGTTCGCATTCCTTGAAAGAGAACGGCCAAACCTTAAAAACAACCCAGCAGAGTGTGAGAGAGAAGCGTCCGAGAGCTGCTGCAGGAAAAGAGAGGAGGAAAGGAGGAAGAAGCGGGGGGACGCGGGATGATGGGATGCGCAACGCAAAAGCAAAAAAAAGAAGCAGCGATAAACTGGGTTAAACAGTCACATCTGGCAAGTAAAGGGACGAGATGTGATCGGGGTGGGAGGGAATCCCAAAAAATTGAACTTGAGGAAAAGTCAGGAGCTAGGTTTTAAGAGCGCCTCGTCCACGTGAGTCCCCTGTGACAAGCCTTCATTGGTTGAGGGGAGCTGGAAGTGGACCTCCCCACACGCCCACTCTCTCTCTCTCTCGCTGCCTCCCACCCTTCCTCCCTGACTCCCCCATCCTGGCTCATCCTCACTTTGATAAAAGAGACACTGAATTCATCAGGAGACTCAGATCCAACTGTTTACAGGCAATTTTCACACTGTTTGCTTTCATTACATCATTGATGAGGCTTATAATGGGGTTATTATGTGGGGCGGCTCGGTGTTTTTCTTCTCGACTCCCTTTCTTTGACTGGATTTGTTTCCCACCTCCACAGCTTCCATTTATAGAGTTTTCTTCCCCTCCACGTTTTGGATTTTACTCTCACTAATTTTACTTGTATTTAGTTTTATTTATTTATGGGATTATCAGGTTTAAAATTGATTACTGCGTGTAGTAGGTTTTGATATTGCATAATTAGTCTAGAGCAAAGCCATATTATTGTTAATTATTGTTGGTATTAGTATTATTATTATTATTATTATTTAGTTTTGGTGGCAATGATTTGTTAAAAAACTTATTTTAAACATTAAATTACTTTTGGAATTTTTATAATCAAATTCCTATTTATTTATTTATTTATCCACTTGTTTTTTTTTTGTTCTTTTCCATTTACTTTAAGTTACAACTTAAAATATTTACTGCCTTTAAAAATTACGTTCAGACAAAAATATAAAACATAGTAAAAGTTTTTTTTATTCTCTCGAGGATGAACGGTCATCATTTAGAGCATAATAACTATCTAATTGTCATTGGTAGTTATGCACAATAGTCCGAGCAGCGTGACGCCAAAACTTCAAGGCGCGTCAAGTGCCATTGTGCGCACTTTTCACCTTAACATGCGTGAAATACTATTGTGTGCGCGCGTTGAGCTCCATCCTGCACAACAGTTTGCCCCGCGCGACGGCCTCGACAGCCCCTAATAATCTAACTATCCCCCCTCACATTATCACCGACACCCCATACCACCTCCTCCTCCCCCTCGTCCTCTACCCCATGTGACCACCAGATTGGAGGCGCGCGTCGGTCTCAGACACCGGCAGGTTAGTGAATCCGCTCCCCGCTCCCATGGGGTCCCATCACGGCTGCAAGCTGTCACATATGAGGCGGGGACAACACAGATATAAGGCAACACACCCACCCTGACTTAGCTGTTTCTTTCTCCTCTGCTGGTGCATGAAAGGAGCAGTGGTTTGGTGCCTTCTCTCACATTTTTTTCCTTTTACTTCCTCTTTTATTCTCACTGTGCCTGCATCCACAGGCTCCAGCGATGCTGTAGTGAATTAATCATAAGGTGATTAAACCGACTTCTTCCTCTTTGTGATCATCATATGGCCTTTAAAACTTAGAGAAGCTTTAATTATTCCTGTTTGTTTCTTTAAACACCCCCAAAGTCCAGTTATGTTTGATTTAAATTTAATTGTTTGCTATTCAGTTGCAGTGAGTTTTTTTTTTTACCCATATTTGTCAAAATCTTGGAAAAATAAGGAGAATATTTTAAAATTAATCATTTCTAATGGAAAAAAAGTTTTTTTCATGCAAAGAATTCAATTAGTAGGTAGCAAAAAAACCCCAAAACATTATTAATTTTGAAAGATTTCCCAAAAACGTTCCATTTGTGCAAAAATTATTTTACATCATGTACACAATTTTTTTTATTGCCAATACCTATATATTTTTGATTATTTTCACTTGTAATTATTAATTCTTTGAAATGTGACTTTAAAAAAAAAACACACCACTACAAGTTTTCAGACATTTATATTTGGTTGGTGTTGTCATGCAAACAATGAATTTAGACCAGCATAAAACATGAAAAACACCAGACTCAGAAGATATCTTTGCTTTTTTCCCCCTCATTAAATCCTATTTGGATCTAACAAATAATTTTCTCACCACTGATATTATCTACACGAGCATGTTGGTTCAAAATAAAAATATGTTTTTGAGTTTAAATTTAACATTTTAGGCTTTCGGTTAAGTTTCTAAATCCTGGAATATGTGTTTTTTGGCAGGAGACAGTGGAGTTAGACTGTAACTGTAAGTGTGTGTATGTGCGTGTGCTTTTGTGTGTGTAGTGTAGTGAAATGATTTGGCTCATGCTTCTGCTGGTTTTGAACAAGTGTCCCTGTGGTCAAGTAGAGTTGTTTTGTTTTTTTTCCCCCCTTCAGGAAATGGTCAGAATTTGAGGGCCAGTGCAACTGTTAACCTGGTGTTGATACACAAATACGCACACTCTCCCTGTCTCTCTCTCTCTTTCTGACACACACACACACTGACTTTGTGGGAGAATGTTATTGATCCATGTTAAAGGGAGGAAACAGGGATGCTTTCAGGAAATGGACACTGAGTGGTCAGTTGTTGTCTGTCTCTTCAGCACTCACCTGGTTAAAGAATACTTTATAATTGACCTGCATTAAACAGCCTCCCACTTAGAAAACAAAATTGGCACCCTTGGGCTATTTCAGTGAAGTGTAGACTGGTTTTCCTCTGGCTGGAGTGACAGCTGTACAGTTCAATTTAATTCAGATTATTCAAGGCCAGTATGGATGTAAATATTTCATACTGATCAGTCTTTTGTGCAGAAGCATCAATAGGTTTATATAGATCCTAAGACAAGATAAACTGACACCAAGTGCAGTTTCATCATAATAGTCCATACTGACTTGTCAGTGTTAATAATCTATCTGCAGATATGTGCTTTATTTTATTTCCCCCCCATGTGCATTACTGGATTCCTGTCCATAAGCTTTGCTACTAATAATGCCTGCTGGGCCTTCTCAGCTTTCCAGGCTTTTGTAAGGAAGGGGTGGAGAGAAAACATTGTGCTACATTTTATTTACTCACTCAATTGAGCAGGTGCGTTAAATATATATCCAGATATGTTTTGTAAAAATGTATGTCGCCTTTGAATAAACTTTGGCACCTCTATCGTTTCGGAACATCGAGTAAAGCGCGTCTTTCGAGGGGGATATATGTAAAAAGATGACTCCTCTCAACAAACAAACAGTGTTAAAAAAAGGAGGGGGGTGGCAAAAAAAAAAAAGGCTTGCTCTGGTGCTGGTGCTGCACCTTGGACCAGTCAGGGATGCAAATGATGCACCTTAACACCATCAGGTACTGGAGTTGACAGAAAATAATGAGAACCCGCTGAATCTTTTATAAGGTTAACACTCACATTTCCCAGTCAGCTGTCACACAAGAAAGAATTTAGCACATGCATGCGGGCGAAATAAACCTTCATCGTCTCATTAATGCTGACAGGGCCCTGGACCGGCAGCTCCCAGCGCCTGCACCGCCACCACCTTCGTTTTGTGTCTGTAATTTGCAGCAGAGACAGACCCCCTTCTCCTGGAGAGAAAGAGGAAAGTAGGAGGAGGGAGATATTATGGAGGAGAGTGAGAGGGAAAGAGGGGAATGGTAGAGGATCGAGTGCAGAAGAAAAGAGGGAGGGAAGGTGGGCCTGGGGTGGGGGGGTGGAAAGATGGCTAGCGCACCAGGAGTCTGATTCTCCCCTAATTGGAAGCATTGGGCATTGTCAACGGAGGATTTTCAGCTGCTCACTGACAGGTAGAGCCGTCAGAATGATAGCCCACTTGTCAGCGCAAAAGACCAATAAAAACAAACCACTTTTGATTTAATTGGAGGCCTAACCATGGTGTGTATGTGTGAGGTATAGTGTGTGTATGTGTGTGTGCATGTGAGTGTTGCCTGCAGGGCCAGGGCCATGGGGAGGTGGGAGGAGTTGTGAGGATGAGTGGGGGCATTTGTGTGTGAAGGAAATCATCACTCTAGCCATCAATGTGCTGCTAGCCCTGCCTCCATCTTTGCCATTACTCCTTGTCCTCACTCTTATCCCGGCTCGCTCTTTTGGGAGCGAGTGGTCACCGGGCGCCCGTGGTGAGAGGGTATCAGGAGAGGCAGGGTTTTGATTCCGTCCCAGGAGGGCTTCCTGAGCAGCAACATCAGAGCAAAAAAAAAAAAACCCAGAAAAAAAGCAGTTTCTCCTCCTTCTCCCCTTCTTCATCTTCTTCCTCCATCAATAGACTTGAGTTCAGTACGGGATGAGCAATGTTTGACATTTCTTCTGCTCCTCTGTCGAATGAGACTCGCACAACTAGAGGTAACCATCATAAACTTTCCTTCTCCCGTGAAAGCAAATGTCACAGACATCAGTGACAGCTGGTTTCCAAAATATTGAGGAAAGCAGCAGATTAATGTCCGTGATGCTGAAGTGGCATGTTTAGCAAACACCTATGGGTCGACTGTTCAGGTGTTTGCATAGTTTTAGCCATCTGTTTTTAGCAAAGTAATGACCTTAATCTGCTGGGAAACATCATGTTTTCTTAATTCATTATCAAACTGGCTCGCTGAAGCGCTCTCTTCTCCAGGTTTGAGTGGAAAAAACTTTTAGCACAGAAACATGTTAAAACATTTTTTGTCTTCAGGGTGTTTAGGCATGTTTAAATGAAATTCCATCCAAATGTGATGTGATTAGGATTTTTTTTTGTCACATTTTGTACATTGTCATGCAGTTTAGTGTTTTGTTGGCTTTGAAGGTTTGTTGTCCATTAACGTATTATCTTTTCAAGCCACGTCTCTGCAGGACCATTCAGTACACTTTCAGCGCATCGTAATGGAAAGCATTTTTGAATGTGTTTCTCATCAGCATCACCTCTAAACTTTCCCCCACACCATTACACTATTAATTGTTATAATAATTAGGATGCCTCACTTCACTCTAATCTGTTTCATAATTGCATGTCCACACATGCATCTGACCATGCACCCCACCCTCCTGTCCTGCTCCGCTGGCTCGGCGTGCATGCCTCTTGCAGCTAGTGTTTTATTATTCTTGACAGAGTTCAATGAACACATCTGGTCAGAGGATAAGAGGCAATGGAGGGATGTTGCCAAGAGGCAGAGAGGTGAGTGAGGAGCCAATGGAGAGGGGTGTGGGGAGGTGGAGGACGAGGGCCTACGACCATTCATCATAGCTGTCCCTCATGAGCAATGCCAGCTCTTTCAGGCTAGGGCCAACTTTCCCCGGCCTTTGACCCAGAGGACCTAAACCATGGTGCATAAGTTGAAGGAGCTCTGTCTTTTAGTGCTTTTGTTGATATTTTGTTGAACCTCTAAAACTTCAATTGAGTATTATTTCATTATTTCACAACTTCAGTTGGTTGTTAATCCTCCCAGGTGTTCCGGTGCGATAGTGATGAGTCATAAATAACACAGCAAATAAGTGTCAGCAACAGCAAATGCAAAAGTATCAGGATGTTGTTACACAGCCATAAAACTTTCCTGGGAGGAGGAGATGGAGCCTGATGGTTGGGTCATCAAAGCGTGTCAGGGTTTGTTTCACATTATATGATTCTCTAGTCTTCTTAAACCGCAATACTGTATTTTTGTAACAAAATAACCGACACAAATATTTCCCCCTAAGCCAAACTAGGCATTTTGCTGTGCATAAGCAGTAATCTGATTACTTTTTTCCAGTAATTTGTGGTGTGAATGATCAGACCATGTAGAAGGAATGGGCCTCTTGGGCTGACGCAACATGGCAAAATTGAGCCATGTACAGTAAAGGCAATGAGTCTGTATGTCTAATACGCTTGAGAAAACCCACTTACAAAACAGGCAACAACAACAACAACAACAACAAAAATCTCTGGTTTGTAC
Source organism: Cichlasoma orientale (assembly GCA_034780415.1). Taxonomy (NCBI): domain Eukaryota; kingdom Metazoa; phylum Chordata; class Actinopteri; order Cichliformes; family Cichlidae; genus Cichlasoma; species Cichlasoma orientale. Next base: position 92,984 of record JAVDPK010001041.1, on the reverse strand, counting down.
CAAGAGAGGTACCAAAAGAGAATGTGCCTCTTAATCAACATCTTCCAGCATATTAAAAAGATTAACTGTACAGCAGAAATAAGCATGTTTAATGTTTAATTTACCCCTGATTTTTAAAGTTGTATCAAAGCTTTATGTTATGCAATGTTCAAGGCTTAATGAAGGCATAGATGCTATCCTTCACCTTCACTAATTCTAGGCACTGAGCTGGAACGCTCAAGTTTGTGGTGTTAGTAAATTGCACTAAAACCTTTTCAAGAAATCTGTGCTCCAATTTTGGTAATTAAAACTCTCTCTCGCTTTTATTATTTGCATGTTACTTAGCAATAATTAGCAGTGCAACACACCCATACTGTTTGCCCCTTGCTCACCAGGCTTGCTAACATTTGCATTAGCACTTCACCTTCTAGCTTAAATATGGGCATTTCTGGTCAATTCACAAATCACAGGTTAATTTTGTGGTGCTCATGGCCATCTTTTATACACAAACTAGAGTATTTGTGTCTCACAATCATTCTATTACATGCTGTTTCTTATTGGCTGACAGGCAGCCAATAGCAGTTGTGCCTTCTAACTGTAGACACAGCCAGTCTACAGTCTTGCTTTCTGTTCCCACGTGTGCTCGATAGAAAAAAAAATGCAAAGAAGTTAGTCAAAGTGGAGTTGTGTAATAAATCAAATGTATTTACATAATTACTAAAATAATGGACAGAAAATAATTTTTCACTGACTAATTCACCTGTAACACTTCCCAAGTTAGTGCAACTAACAATTATACACTTTTTTGGCCCACTGCATTCACACACAGCCCAAGAAGTTCCGTACAAAGTTTAAAAAATGCTCTGTAAATTTACCAGAGCCTGAGGCAATGTCTTCAAATAGCTTGTTTTGTTCAAAAAGTGCACATTTACATTGATCTAACACAGAGAAAAGCAGGAAAGTTTCACATTTGTGGAACCAGGGATTAGTGCATTTCAGCAGCCAAACATGCTCAAGTAATAGTCAGAAACAGGGGTTTTCCACATGCATGTGTGTCATAGTTCAATGTTAATCTGTCATGTAGTCTCCTCCTGAGTGATGGTATATTGGTGGGCTCACATTGGGCAGGGGGTCTCCTGCAGCTGCCACAGGGAGACACTCACAAGCTGGTGGAGAGCTGGTGGAGACATTCCCCTCCAGCTCTTGTATCTTCAGGGAAGGCAGAAGGTCCAGGTTCACACCCCTACCCCCCTATCCCGCCAGGGAACGCACAGGCGGGTCGGGCCCTTGGCCTTCTCCCTCCATGTGGGGAAATGGGGGCGCTGAAGAGGCCGTGCTTACGTCCATGAATCACATCATGATTGTCACTCAGGACATCCCCCCCTCCACAGAGAGACACACAGAAATGGGCACATGCACGAGTAATTAAAACCCAGTGCTTGACAAGATGCTGCAGAAACCTGTTAAAGTACCTGTAATGGTGTGCTTCACCAGGAGACAGATGACTTTGGCTCCTGCAAACTATTTTAGTTATTTCATCATTATCTTATAACGTCAAAGAACTTTCCTATCATGGCTTTCCCATAGACCCACGTAATCATTTTGTCCAACCACTGGTCCCATCCATTGAAAAGTATTCTTATATTATTTTATTAGTTATTTTCAATTTAGAAATGTTGTCCCTGGGCCCTACCTTGCATTATACTTATTAGTAGTTTTAAGACATTTGTGGTAAATTCACATGCCTCTTGGATGGTCTGAGGAGCACTTTGGTGTGTTCATGCCTCTTTAACTTGGAAAATGAAAACAACATGGACACTGTAAATACGTTGTGTAACTTTCGAGCTATTCTAGGTCGCTCTAAATGGACAAAAAGCTAATGGTTACAACCTAAAACCATTTTACAAGCTAAAATTAAAAACAGACTTTAAAAAAAATCTTGCAACATGTGAATTTGGACAAGTAGTAATCATTTTCTTGCTATCAACCAATTATCTCCTTTTTCTGCACTTTCATGCAACTCATGTAGTAGAGTGTAGTTTCTCAGTTTTTCTTGATTTTTTTTAAAATTTCCAAATTCACATGAATTTTATGATTTTTTTTTATCAATTAGGTCTATACCACATGAATTTATGGTGATGTCATAGCATCTAAATTTTTATTGTAGCCAAAGTAACAATATTACCATAAATTCTATTGAGAAAAAAGAAGCATATTAATTACACTCAGAAACTTGGTGTGTATCTCTGACTGTACAAATTCAACCAGATAGTTATTATCACTGGAATATATGTGACAATGTCATGCGTGTAATATTAACATTATGACACTATTTCATTTTTAAAATATCACAGTTGTCATGAATACTCTTACATCATGACAGCCCATCTAATGAGCCTCTCACATTTTAATTCCATGATTCCAAACTCAAATATTTTTCCGTACTTACACAAACTAACCAGAAGTTACTAAAAAAGAATGTCAGGCTCTCTTCTCCTCTCGTCTTTCTCTCTCTCTCTGACACACACACACACACACACACACACACACACACACACAAAAAGGTGGATCACTGGGGGGGGGCTCCAGCTCTCTGTCCCATCCTTAAACTCCCTGCTTCCTAATTTGGCCAATATGCAGGTAATATGTGGGGTCGCAACATCTCAATTATCACACCTCCTGTCAGCGACTCCCAATCCTCCGCTCGCCACTACCTTCCCCTCCAACATGCCTCCAACCCCCACCCTCACCCCTCCCGCCGTGACTTTTATTGCTTCATTAGTATGCTCCACATGCTCCGCCGCACACCCACACTCCGAGAGCCTTCAAACCTTAACAACTTTTGGCACATCAGCACGTGATGAGGGGATGATGAGGGACCCTTTCTACTAAAAGCCCACCTACCTGGCGCAGTGGCTCATTTTTTATTTTATGTTTTTTTACAAGCGTGTGGCCAACCTGGTGATGCAGAAAGTAAGGGAAACAGTTGGGCAAATGAGTGTGAGGCTATTTCCAGGTGTCACATCTGAAAAGTCATAGCAGATGAGATGATTGGACTAGAGGTGTGGGCTGTATTTGAAGTTTTTTTTCAGTACTGGTGCCAATATAATGAATAAGTTTTGGTGCCATAGTTTGAGAACATCGTTATTTTTTTTTAGCAAATTATACAAAATGATGTATCTTGGGATTAAATATTTAATTCTGTGTAATCATGTAGCATCTATTTGAACAAACAAATACAAAATCTTCTGCACAACAGTGACAGTCAGTGTGGAATCAGATGATTTTTCTCTAAATCTTGGAACCACTTGTGGAGAAAATAAAAGGGGAAAAAAATAATGTTAAGGAAGGTGAATGCTGTCTTTGCACAAGCATCCATAGAAGACCTTAACCTGAAGAAAACAAGCAAAAGAAAAGGTAAAAGAAGTAAACAAGAATGTGACCAATCATCCGGTGCCCTCTTTCTATACTTGACAGTTTTTTTGATGCCTACAGAAGTATTGAAAAAAAAAGTTTGAAGTTGTATGCACCTGCCACAGTTCGCACCTGACACGGATCACTCATCTCGTCCCCGCTCCCTTTTGCACCTGCTCTCCTGCAGGGATGCCTGATTTCTGTGTAAAATACCTGTTGGGATGCATGCAAGCATGCTATATATCCTGTCACAAACATCCATCCTACAGCTAAGCAGGTATGTCCAAGGTGTGCTTAGAAAGCATGTGCTCACACGCTGGTCGTGCCGGTGTGTGTGAGTGCACGAGTTGGGGGCGCTCGGTGCTGAGAATAAGACCCCAGAAAATGCTCATTAGAGTTGACCTTGGCACTTGGAGCGAGCGTTTGATGGATCGGGTACAGGGCCAAACAAGCCCCTGGGGAGCCATGATCTTATCTCTTATTGTACACACACACCTCCCCCCTGCTGACCCTACTCCACCCCTCCCTGCTCACTCACACTCCTCTACTCTACACGCATCACAGGCAGAATAAATCTGTGTCTGACACTACAGGAAAAAAGGGGGGGTTGGGGGGTTGGGGGGGGCCTTGGGGGAGTAAAGGAGAGAGAGAAGGCAGTGCTTGAAGAGAGGTGGGTGGAGGGAGGGAGGGGTGACAGGAGGAAAGAAAAAACACACAGAGGGCCGAGGAAAAACCAATAGCTCACAGAGGTGTCATTACCTACATAAGTCAGGTGTGTATGTGTGCTTTTTTAAAAAAATTTATATA
>JAVDPK010001041.1:70325-88684 GCA_034780415.1 Cichlasoma orientale | reverse complement strand
CACACACACACACACACACACACACACACACACACACACACACACACACACACACACATACATATATATATATATATATATATATATATATATATGGTCATGAGCATGGAAGCCCCACCAATCCAATAAGAATTAGAAAGACCTTATTTATCTGATTTTGGGAAGTTCTTTAAAGGTAAAGAAGCTAAAATGCCTCGTTCCTGACAGATGAACTTAGGACCTGCACCAATTCCCAGTATAATATTAATAAGGATTATTTTAACTGTAAATCATGCAAAGCAACTCTAGTATTCAGAAAAAAAAATGCCACTAGAAATAAGTATTAGGTCCCCTTTGTGTCCAGTAATGCCAAAGGACCTCGTATCTGTATGACACCAGTGACCTTCTGTAGTCATGCACAGCTTTCATAGGTGTGTTACTTGTTTTCATTTACCTTCCAAAAAATAAGTTCGTTAAGAAGGACTGAATCATAACTATTAATGATGATGGACAAACTAATGAGAATGAGTCTCAGTCTCAGACAATGCTATGCACAATTCCCATCAGTTTTGCTAACCACTATATCCAACTATGGTTGCATGGGTTTGGAGAGTACCCCAGCTGAGAGTCCTAACCCAGAGAGACAGATAATCATCTGCACCTGTGGCCCATTTTGAATCTCCAGGTAACCTAAGGTGCACGAGATAAAAGAACTAATGGCATCTTTTCTTTAGAAAAAGAAAAGATGCCATCAGCCCCTTTAAACAGAAAGACCCCATTATTAGCTTAGAGTGCATCTCGGGGTAGAAAGTGCCTTCATAAGACATAATACAATGCTAACAATAATGAAAATCAATCCTTTTAACTTTTAAGACTTTATTAACAAGAAGTATGTACGTAACAATCCTGGACATTTTTTGCAGTGCAAAATGTGCCTTTCACGAGGGGAGGCGAAGTGTGTGTGTGTGTGCGTGCGTGCGTGTGTGTGTGTGTGTCTGCATGCAGGGGTTGCTGCAGCAGCAGCTTTGGGGATATCATATCAGATCGAACAACAAAAGAGGAGCTAGGGAGAGAAAGCTGTTTCCACGCAACCTGTTTCCATTCTTCTCCGCTTCCGGTCCAGTGGAACAGTTGATGAAGTTTAAATGAAGCAGAATTAGGAGATCAAGCAGACACAGGAACCGGTGTCGATGGTATCTGCGAGCCCCCCTCCTCTCTCCCAGGACCCAGGAGAATCGAACCAGGGACAGCTGACCTGGATGAAATTGAGAGAAAGAGAGCCGCAGTGGCCACAGCAAAAGAAGGGTGAGGAGGAGCGGGGGGGGGGGGGGGGGGGTGCGAGCAGGGCGGAGCCAAGTGAGATAAGGGGATGAAGTATCTCCTAAATGTGATAATCTCCAATCACCTCTAACATCAGTTCTGTCAAGGCCTGGGTTAATGAGCTCACAGCCGATCAAGCGTTATGCTCCGCCACCCCCACCATCCCCTGATTCTGCCTTTCTCTCCCTCACAGTTGCTCTCATCATCATTGTTGTTCTTTTGATTTAATCCCTCTTACTTCAGCTGATTTGAGCAAGAGGAGAAAGAGGGATGGAGGGAAGGGAAAAGCCTATTACCCAAGCTCCTCTGCTCTCAACTATCTAAATGCTAACGATGTGAGGGGGCGAGAGAGAGGAGGGAGGGTAGGAAAATGATGATAGGAGGAAGACACCTAGGGGAAATGGAAAAGAGAGTGCGGATGTGTTGGCAGGAGAGGACAAGATGCAGCAGAGGGGGGCTAATCTGCTGTAGCACTGGATCAGTTTGGTTATTTTGAAAGCAGGTTAGCTGAGGAGAGAGACCAGTGTCCTGCGTCCCGACCTTTCATCCCTGGGGTCAGACCACCTGCTCGCCGCTGTTTACTTTCACTTGAGCAGTTTTGACACACCAACACTAGAATCTTCCACCGTGTCTGTGCTCATTTTTACCTACTTTGACTTTTTTATTGATTAAAACACTAGGGGAGCACGTCTGCCTGCTGCACTGAATTACATGTTTTATATCTGATTCGCTTTGGCTGGTGTAGTTGGTTGGAAAAGACTGGGGTAAAAGCTGTGGGTCACCTTGAACTGAGAGTAATGTCTGTTTCGATCTGGTTCTCTGTAGCGCACCGAGGGACCAGAGGCATTTTCAGATTATGTTGTTATGAGTTTCCACTCCTTGCTCCCTGCCTCCTGGGCAATTGTTTTCTTAGTTAGGCTCCTTGATGCAGTACCCAGAGGCCCCTAAAAACAACTGAGTCAATATTTGGCAATCGCTTGAAATGATGATTATGGTTTGGCACAACCACATGGATGCAGTGTCTGTGCACTGAGCTTTAATTGGACTACAAATTCTCCAAAGAGAGTGTGCGCAATTCAAGTGTTCCCCTTTTATAATTTCACTTTTTTTCTTGTGAACTTTGCAATTGCGCAGCGGTAGGTGGCGAGGCACCTGCGTGTTACAAATTAATTGCTTTACAAGTTCACAAGGCAGCTCGGCTAATTTGCATGGCGACATGAGGAAGGGAAACAAGGTGCCATGTGCCACTCTTTCAACCCGAACAATCATTTTGATTTGTTTTCACTGTCTGGCACTCAGCATTTCAATTCATCTGGAATACCCAAGAACAATGGGAGGAATTTGCTCAAAAAAAATACACACACCCGTTCACATCTCCTTGAGAAGCACTTATTCTGTGCATAACAACTCTACCCCTCAGATACTCCTCTTTCAAAAAAAAAAAAATCCCATTTGATTTCACATTGTCCAATGAAACAGTGGAGGGTGAGAGGCAAGTGAACAATCAATCTTTGTAATGTGATCCATGGATTGAGCGTGGTGAGTAAATGTTTGCACAGGCATCCATCCAAGCCTGCAGTCAAACGAATTCTGCAGAAAAGGAATCTATCCAGGGCAGGCCTCTCTCTTTATCTCTCTCCTGCCCGACAGCAGCAGGGTATCAAGCACATTATATTCCAGCGCTCTGTGCATTTTTCATATAGGCTCGCCTTTTATGTTTTATGTACGCCAGCTCAGGGGAGAACAGCTGTGTGGGCGCCGCATCCTCTGTAAGTTTAGAGGGAGAGAGAGAGAACTCATTTCAGTGGGAGAAGTGGAGCAGAATGCCAAACGCAGCGAGCGCAGTACCTGCGAACAAACAGGAGCTGCAGACCAAGGCCTGCCTCAACTATTACATTACCATAATACACGGAAACAACACCTCGCATGCTGTTACTGCAGTAATTTGAAAACAGATTGACAGGATTTACAAGTTCTCAGCTTATCTTCGCCGTGACCCCTGTGACCTCTATCTTCGCTGTCAACTTTTGGAGTAAAATTTGTATGTTCGAGGCTTATTCGCAGTTGTTGTAGACTTTTCTAAGATAATCTGGTATTACATATACAAAAGTAAATAGATTTTTTTTTTTCATATTGCATTTGATTCTTTTGAAATATGTTCAGATGAAGAAAAAAAAGAGAGCGATAGAAACTAAGAGGAAAAAACATATAGTGTGATTTTATAATTGACCCTACTTGCTCTTTCATGCAGAGTTGATAAATCCCCTCCGGCTCAGGGAATAATGCACTGCTTATATGGAAGAGCTCACTACAAGTCTTTGAGAGATTAGGCTGCATTGGAAATGAGTTTCTCTGCTGTCTGTACAAAATGTTCACATTTCTGTTTGCTGCTAATGCCAATCTGCTGCCAGTACACTAAATAAATAAATACGTAAATAAGCGAAATATTAAATAAAATGTAAATAATGCTGAAATGTGGACGTTTTGAGGTTTGTAACATTATTTAAAGGATCAATTAAACAGTAGGTAGTGCATTTTCAAAGGACAAAAGGTTGACAAAAGGCAAACACAATGTTCAAAACATTTGAAATGAGCCATGACAGCTTTACAAAATTATACGTGTATAAAAATTAACTGCAGCCTTTCTGTTATAATATGTCATGAAATCTGTCTTTTTTTTTTCTAACCAATAATGGGCAGGGAAGAAAACAAATTCACAGACACACTGTGGTAATGTCTTTGCCTCAGTTGAGCTTCAGAGTGGTCGAACCTCAGCGCCTTTCACAAATTGAGCTCCTCTGCTGGAAGCAGAAAGTGAAATCTCTCTTGTTTAGAGGTATACACTGCCACCCAGTGTTACCGGGTCCGAGGCAGGAAGAGGTGAAGTCCACTGAAGTTTGTCCACTGTGCTATTCGCTACTTCAGTCTGGTCCGTCTCAGCTTTAATGTTCCTCTTTAGTCCACATAAACTGACTGTGTGGTGCTTCCACGGAGTGCATTAAAAAGCTTCTAAATTGAACATTATACTCCGAGTGTTTCTCTCTCAACAGACGTGTAAGCTCAATGTCAAAGGTTTACATCACGCATTAGTCTGCCAGGTCATGACAAGAATATGTGATTCCGTGATGGTTTAATCTGATAATGGGAATGTTGCAAGTTTGCCTCACATCATTTCATCAGTCTTTGCCTTCTTTTGGACAAAAGAAACAAGGTGACCTTTAGGAGGCAATCATGAGTTTTTCCTCCCTGACAGTATGAGAAAAAAAATGTAGCTCAGCAGTTTAATTACCTCCATCCATTATTGTTTGCTTGTTATTATGTGCTTTTTACAGGACAGCTTAAATATATATGATGTATGAATAAATTAGAGGAGTTTAGGATCAAAAGTAAGTAGAAAATGAAGAATAATAGTAAGTAATTAATTTTTAAACCCCATGGTTTTACTTCATCAGTTGATGTACTTTTTAAAATGTTAATAAAATCACTTTTAAAAAATCCAATTGGTTTTGGAACCAATGCTGAAGCATTTAGTGTTTATCTTACAGGTTAATTTATCTAGGATTAGGTCATCTAAAAGTTCAAAATGTAAAATTAGAAAAAACTCTCATTTTAAAAACGTATAACCGTATAAAAATTAAGAATTTTGGTTGGTTGGTTTTGAAAATGTATTCATTGTGGGTGATCTGCAGCAGCTTCACGGTCCAACAGGGGACCTCGGCCCACTTTTTTGGAGTAAGTGACAACAAACGTGGGGTTCAGTACTGTATCACATTGATATGTTTCTATGTCCTCCTGTGGGTGCATTTATATTGTTGAATTTATGAAAGATGCAGGAGCCAAGCTTTAATCAACTTTGACTGATTCCATCAAAAGATGTCCTGTTTTCAAAAGATATTCCAAAAGTAATTCTTGTTTTTAGACATTCCAGCTTTCATGGCAAAACTCTACAATGGTTTAAAACTTACCTTTGCAACCCTGAAAAGTGTGTTATCACCAGGGATGGTAAATATACACACAAGCAAACAAGCAAACAGAAATCTCACAGGGTTATATCCTCCTTCTCTTTAGCTTATAGACTACAGTTTACCATAATTGTGTCACATGTTTGTATTCTCATATCTGGAGACAATGCTGTTACACACACAAACACACACACACCGTGGAACAGTTCCATAGTCATACTGTGGAACTGCTATTTTTGGGGAACTCCTCCCTCACGTAACTCATCCTAACTGGATCATTTAAAACTCAAGTTTTTCCAAACATAATCAGTCAATCAATGTAATCATTAAGTACTAAAGTCATAATAATGCATGAAGAAATTTAGCATCTTTTTTTAAGCTGGAAAATTAATATATAGTCAGTTCCACTGTGAGAAAGATAAAACTGCTTATCCAGCTACGAATTGCAGAAGAGTTGGAGCCTATATCAGCTGACACAGGGCTAAAGGCAGGCTAGTCCATCACAGGCCAGGATAAGACATAAAATTTCAGCATTTTGCAACGAGTGAATGATCATCACCCCACCCCCACCGTGATTATCACAATACCTGGTCCTCATTTCACCCCAGCTGATCAAAGTCATTATTATTTCTGTTTGGTCATAAACTTTCTGGTGGTGCTGAGTTGATGCCGACACCTTTTGTCACTGCTGCATTCAAATATTAAAACTTGACAGCTGATGCCCCAGCGGGGACATAAACAGCTGGAAACAAGTTGAGATACTTTATTCCGACTGGATCAGACACTGAAATTATTCATGGAAAAAATTATGACTGCTGTCTAGTCACGTTATCAATCCGCAACCCGTTTCAGTTGTTTATCAGTATTATTTCTTACACATTTCTACATAAACTACATAAATACCCATATATCAGTCAATCAATTATCCTGCGCACTACATCAAACAAACTGTGCTCCGCCGTCAGTCCGTTTCTGTTTGTGCTGAACAAACCTGTGTTTGACTCCTCAGTCTGGGTTATAAAAACTTGCCAGCTGTTTTTCTTAGTTATCCACCCACTCATATCCACATTCAATACATTTTTTTTTCCTCATGTTACTTCACTCACTGCTCAGTGTGGCTGTCTGCTCATAGTGACACCATGAATGAGGATCTTCGTGGAACCACCTCAATGACCCCTAGTGGTCACTTATTAAATCACTCACCAAACATCTGCAGTCCACATTCATTTATTTGTTTATTTCAAGAAACCAGAAGTCTTACTGGTAGCAGATTTAATAGTTCCAGACAAGTGTCTCTGTTTGAGCATTTTTATCTAAATAGCACAACAAAAGACATGGATTCGTGAAACTTTAAAACTATATGAGTTAAATATATTTCCCGCATTTCATTAAATGTGGATTTATGTGTATTTACACCACCTACTTCAATCTTACTACTTCAAATCTTCAGGCTACTGACGTGACTCTGTAATCTATAAATAATCGCATTACTTTGCACTGTGATACGTCAAACTAGCCAATGTCAGCCCTATCTAGACATTTCAAATACTTGTGCGGACTATTTGGCTCCTAATTGATTCTTTTGTTCACCTTAATCCCCATCAGCATGAGGCTGAACCTCTATTATTGGCTAAGAAAAGGGGAGACTGAGAAATGGGCAGATAGAGCATGAAGAGAGATAGTTAGGGATGAGGAACGATAACGAGGAGGACAAAGTACCCTGTAGGATTAGCAAAAAGGGTGGATAATAGGGAGCAAGTGTGGCTGCAGATAGAACAGCCTATCAAGTGGGAGTGAAAATGGGGGAAGGATTGGAAATGAGCGAATCATATGCTGTAACTTATCCTCCCAGTTCACCAGAGACCAAATGCACTTTGGTTTCAGCTGCAGGAAGGCCAAACCCCAGGTAGCCTCAGGGAGATGGAGGGGTATTTTTTTCACACATGAGAGGGTCTTCACTGTACCTAACTGGCCACATTGGCTACCAGTCTTGTACATTGGTCCCAGCTTGGTGCTTTGTCAATGTGCTGTGACTAATCCAAGAGGGGTTCCACATTTTCCCTCACCCTAATTAAAAGAGGATTAGGTGAGGTGGAGCTCTAGGCCACTGCAACACACACGCACAGCCACTGCCCCTTCGTTTTCCCCAGGATAATTGCACTTTGCCTGGGTTTTCTGTGCATGCCACCACCTGAACTCAACAAACAGCTCTGTCACTGAAATGATTGGTGTTAATGCAGAAGGGGCTTACAAATATGGATTGATTTAAAAGGGAAAAAAAAAACACTAGCAATTCATCAACTGGTGTCTACATATGGTCTATATGCTTTAAATCTGCTCCAATGTTGTATTTCATTACTGATTGTAAAATTTAATCCTGATGGCTTTATCTTCATTTGTGCATGCTCTGTAGAGATCTGTAAAGGGATTTAAAATACAGAGGCTTACTCATTTTTCCTCAGAATACCTTTTTTTTTATTTATTTAAAGTGAGTCAGTCCAGTTTGATAATTATTCATTCTGATTTAGAGCAAAAGAAAAGAAAAAATCTTCACCTCTTTCAACGTTTCGCTGTTGAACTCGTGTGTGTTTCAGTGTTAAAATGAAAATACAGTAATAAAAGAAAGGAGGCAAACTTGAGTGCCAAATTCAGGATTAAGTGCATTAATTATTAACAAGCATGATTATCAGCCACAGACTATATTAGGGGTGTTCTGTGGATAAAATCTTGCCCAGTCATGTGACTTGTAGGCAGCTTGTATGGTCTTTTTAAAGGTTTATTTTGGCCTGTATTATTATTATGACAGGACAGTAGAGCAGACAGGAAAGGAGGGACAGAGAGGGGGCGACAATGACATGCAGGAAAGGGGGCAGAATCAAATCTGCGCCCGCGCAGTGGCCTTTTGACAAATGGGTTGTCTGCTCAACCTACTGAGCTATACCAGCATGCATGGTCTAGTCTGTTATGGGCTTTTATAGTTTCTCTATTTGACCTGGAAATCAGCTTCAGTACATCATCCTGAAGTTTGTCTTACTTCCTAAAATGCCTCTGTGGGAGACAGTAAGAAGCAGAAGGGAGGCTTACTGAAGGAGCTATGATTTACAGATGTGTCCTTTGTGGAAATGTTTTTCCCATGATGAATGAAAGAAGAGTGCCAAAATGCTGTAAAACTTAAACCATATCAGGAGGAGGACTCTAGAAATGCATGCACTTTATCACTTTATTAGGTACACCTGTTCAACTGCTCATTAATGCAACTATCTAAAGAGCCAATCACATTGCTGCAACCCAATGCATTTAGGTATGTGGCATGGCTGTTGTGCCAGATGGGTGGGTCTGACTATTTCAGAAATTGCTGATAGGCTGGAATTTTCCCACACAACCATCTCTAGGGTTTACAGATAATTGGTTCGAAAAAGAGAAAATATCCAGTGGTCAAAAATACCTTGCTGATGTTGAAGTCAGAGGAATATGGCCCGACTGCTTTGAGCTGGTAGGAAAGCAAAAGTAACTCAAATAACCCCTCGTTACAGCCAAGGTATGCAGAAGAGCACAACACATCAAAGCATGTAGCACATGGGCTACAGCAGCAGAAGACCACACTGAGGCTACAATCATGGTCTGTTGATTTCTACTGCAACATTGGGTGCAGTAGGGTTAGAATTTGGTGTAAACACCGTGAAAGCGTGGATCCATCCTGTCTTGCATCAACAGTTTAGATTGTTGGTGGTGAAATGGTGTGTCGGATATTTTCTTGGCACCCTTTGGGCCACTTTGTATCAATTAAGCATTATTTAAGCGCCATCCCTTTCAAACGACACTGTACCATCTTCTGATGGCTGCTTCCAGCAGGACAGCACAAATCTCAAATAATCTCATTCTGGTCTCTTAAACATGACAGCGAGTTCACTGGAAATGGTCTCCACAGTCACCGGATCTCAGTCCAATAGAGCACCTTTGGTGACGCGAAGGAACAGGAGATTCACATCATTGATGTGCAGCCGAAAAATCTGCAGCAACTCTGTTGATGCAGTCATATCAATATGGACCAAAATCTCTGACTGCTGTCCAATAAATTCACTGAAAATCCTTCATCGTCTGGGTTATTAATGGAAGCTGTTTTCAGCTGTTAATACACCCTTGACAGTGGCCTATAAATAGCAGGCTAGTTTAAATTGCTGATGAATTTAGCTGCCAGCTGCCACACTGAGTAGACTGTCTTAATCCACCTGCATTATTTGTATGCGGGGAAGCCATAAAAAAAAGTCAACCTTGCAGATCTTTCCTTAACCTAGACCATCATGAGGAGGGGCGGACTGCATTACGTGTTCAAGCTGATTTGCAGTTGAATTGTCAGTCAAGGTGTACTGGTGTACCATGTTTATAAAAAAAAAATAAAAATGTGAGCTCCAACCACTGAGCTCAGTGTCACACATGTTTCACATGTTTTGTTAACGGATTTTAAAATTCAACAAAGATAACTCGAGTAAATACAAAATGCAGTTTTTAAATGATGATTTTGTTTATTAAGGGAAACAAAGATATCCAAACCTAACTGGCCCTGTGTGAAAATGTAATTGCCCACTAAATCTAATAACTGGTTGTGCCATTCTTGGCAGCTGGCGAGTCTCTCATCACTGTGGAGAAATTTTGCTCCTCTCTTCGTTGCACCAACAGCCTGTTTAAGGTCACACCAAAGCACCTAAACCGAATTTAAGTCCAGTAACGGCATAAAATGCCATTTTTGTCTCTTTCTAGATGTCGAATCATGAACACTGACCATAACTGAGGCCCGCAGTTCTCTAGATGTTGTTCTGGGTTCTTTTGTGATAAGTCGTCGATGCGCACTTAATTCTGGCCACTCCTGGAAAAGGTTCACCGCTGATCCAAGTTTTCTCCATGTGTGGATAACAGCTCTCACTATGGTTCACTGGAGTCCCAGAGCCTTAGAAATGGCTTTGTAGCCCCTTCCGGACTGATGGATGTCAATAACTTTGTCAGATTTCAGTAGATCGTGGCCTCATATGTTGGGTTTTTTAAGTCTTTTACCCTACTCCACTTTGTCGGGTTCTATTTAGGTGATTTCTTGATTCAACAGGTCTGGCAGTAATCAGGCCTACACCCAGGCCTGATTACTGCCAGACCTGTTGAATCAAGAAATTCTAGTCAAATTGAAGTCAGGTTCCCAAAAAGTGCAGTTAATTTACGATTTAACAAGGGAGGCAAATACTTTTCACATTTTAATTTTAAAATTTGCATCATAATCTGAAACATGTAAGTGTGTCAAATATGCAAAAACAAAACAAAACAAAAAAAGAAACCGGGAAAGAGGCAAATATACTTTTTCACAGTACTGTAAATACTTCTGTGTGTAGCTTAACAAATGCCAAATAGCAGTTACAGTACATGTGCAAATGAGACTAAAGCTAACTAACCAAACACTTTTGCCAAAATGAGATGGATAAAAGCTGATCTGATGCATGATAGGATGAAATCCAGGTTTATAGCGAGAGGATATCCTGCATCTATAAGAATACACATGCAAATATGGGCAAATATACAAAATTCAGTATGCATTTATGTGTTCTCATGGATGGTACTAACCAGTTGAAAGCATGCTGCGTCTGTCCTGATTCCCCAGCTTTGGAGAACCCAAACACTGACATTGGCTTTTGTGGCAGGCTGCCGGCTGGACTCGGCCCCCATTAGCGTGCCGATTACGCTGCCCTTCTCCATATGGATGTGGTCATCTACTTAAAAATGCAGTGTTATTTGTTTTATTTGAAAACTTTTTAAAAGCTAGTGAAGCATTTTTTGGCATTCATCCAGAAAAAAATATATCTTATTTTATGGGAAAACTCATTTCTTTTTTAAAATTTGACTCAAATCACTCATATACATGATGGTAATGGTGTCTGTGTCGTTAGCAGAACTTGAAACATCTGACTCGATCAGTCTGGAAGAAACCTCTAAAAGTTACATAATATATATGCAAGTTTCATGCAGAAAGCACTGATTAGAGGTGTCATTCGTTTTGTTCGTATACCAAAGTATTGGGCAATTTATGCACCCCGATGATGGCATCAGATGAAAGAAAAAAAAAAGAGTGAGGAAATCACAGAAGCAATTGTTGTTGATTCCTGGGGCATATTAATGCATGTACCAAATTTCATGGAAATCCTTTTAATATTTTTTAAACAACTCAGCTCAAAGTCGCGAATGCCAACTTCATTTTGGGGGATCACAGAAACATTACCACGCGTCATCTGGTAACCGAATGTGGTGCCAATCCTTGCAGTGAATTCTTAGGATTCCTCATCAGGGGGGCGTAAATTTCTGTTATTATTTTGTGACAGTCCATGGTGTCGTTATTGAGACACTGATTGACAGGCCAGCATTTGTGCTGCTAGAGCCGCGAAGCTAATGTGGAAAAGAAACCAATGGAAAGAATCCAAGAAAAGCATGGGGGTGGGGAACCCTGTGGTACTTTACCAGAGCATGTCACTGGTACAAATTGAAGTTTTAGTTTCTGGTAGGCATCATAACAACAAGATTAAAGACGTTCCTGTGCAAAGTGGGCATAGATGTGCATGAGTGCAGGTTTACTCCGGCCCTGTTAATTTGGGATCCCATTCCAAAGAGCCGTTCCTCTGTTTTGCAATGCTACTGCATGTTTGTCTGAATGCCTAATCCATCCTACGATCAGTGATGCGACTTCTGTTTTGAAAGGCCGCACATTTGTTAGTAGGATAGAAGTAAAAAAATACAGACTCCCACGAGGTATGATTTGCATACATCTCACAACTCACTGTCTCTTTATCTTTGATTTCTTGTTTTACTGGATCTAAAAAAACCAAGCAGTGTCCTCTCAAAAAGCTGAAATGTGACTCCTCAGAGAGTCCCGGGCCCCGGTTTATGACAGCATGGGGTTAATAATAGCACTCCGCCTGCACACCTCCCGTTCTCGAAGCGCTGGAGCAGCCCCTGCCAAAACTGAATTCAGCTTTTGCATTCTAGATCTGTCCCTTACAGCCCGGCTCCCTCTTCATCTCTCGGCTTCTCCGTGTCTTTTGTTTCAAACAGGTTCACGGAGATAGTTTGCTATAAAATCTTAACATTCTGCCCAAAACTGAGATGTTTATCGCTGAACATGCTTACGTGTGTCACGCGATGTTTTTCAGACTGTATGAAAGCAACTGGGACCTTTTTAACGTGTCAGACTGTGACTGGGATGGTTGAGACTGCTGCAGATATCACGGTGGAAGTGGCACGAGAGACTGCTGTTATCTTCGTTGCCCCTCCTGAACACATGTCTGTGATCTCACCATTTAAATTTACAATATCCTGACAGCAATGGCATCCAACCACTCTCTAGCTGGTGTGGTGTTAATGTTTGCTAAATGATTGCACACCTAGCACATGTCTATTTCACCAGTATTGTTTGATGCACTAATTCAATCATAGTGACTTGAAACGGGCTAATGAAAGCTGCAAATATCCACGGCTTTGCCTCGCTGTCAGCACAGCTGCAGTCTCATAAAGCGAGAGCTTGACTTGGCCTCCTGCCAGGATCTCATTCATCCTGGTCTTTTCAAACATTTGTGAGGAAGCTTCCTCATTATTGTGTTTACCGTAGCGTTAGTCTTTGTTGAAACTATTTGCATTCTTGTGATTCCACAGGCTTGTACTTCATCTTGCCGTGCACTGACAACTTTATTAATGTGGACATGCGCAGCATCACCTTCGACATCCCACCACAAGAGGTATGACACGCACCCTTCCAGTTACATTAAGCAGATACTTTGTCACTGGAATTCACATGACATCAAAATAATTGTGCAATTTTTTTTAATTTAGCCCAATAGCAATACACTCTCTACCAAGTAAATTGGTACTAATTGTTAGAATTCTTCTATGAAACAGTTACCTTGACATCTAATGATATCTGCCTGTTATTTCTTATGTAATCACTGTTCTGCTCTCACAGTGTGTGTGTTGACGGCCTGGTCTACAACCGGGTCCAGAATCCAGTTCTGGCTGTGGCTAATGTCACTAACGCCGATGCTACTGTTGGCCCAGACCACCCTGAGGAAGGTCCTGGTACCAAGAATCTGACAGACTGACTGTGAAGGCATTGCGCAGTTTAAATCTGCTCTTAGCTGCAATTGTGGGCCAAAAATTTACTAGTTTGTACACAGCTTTGTTATCTAATATACCTTTGAGCTTTCACACTCCTGTGTTTGGTATGACCCTTGGACATCTGACTTGTTACATTTGGTAAATGCTAAAGGTATTTCCTCATCTCTGTGAAGCCCTTCTGTCTCTATTGGCTCATTGTTGAGGCATTTTGAGATGCCATCTTGCTCTGAGCCTTGTTTACCAGGTGCATAATGCAGCTGTCACCCGAACTGTGTGTTACTGTTAAACTAACAAACTGCTGTAAACTGAGAAAAGCTTAGCTAATCCCGTGTTTCTATGAAGAGTCCAGCTTTTAGTGTGCCTTTGAGTTTAATTATTTATTTTTTCCATTAAACTTTTACTTCCAGTTTATGCTGAGCTGCTGTAAACGATTAAATATTTATCTCTAATTCAAGACTCACCGAGGAGGCTTGACAGTGATCGGGGGTACTTCAGGAGGTGGACAAAAGTACCAGGCCACACCTCTTAATCACTGAATTCAGTGATGGCATTGGATTGTTTTTCTGGCTTTGGCCTGGGCCCCTTAGTTCCAGTGGAGTGAAATACTAATGCTTCAGCTTACTGATACATTTCGGACAGTTCTGTGCTTCCAACTTTGTAGGAATAGTCCCGGAAAAGCCCTTTTCTGTTCCTGCACGACTGTGACCCAGTACAGAAAGTAAAGCGCTTGAAGGCATGTGAATATTTGTGTTGACAAACCTGAAAGTTAAGGAGATGATAAAAAAAAATGAGGGTCTCTCCAAGTGCATCATCATATTATGCTCTAATTTAACAATCAGACCGGCAGTCCTCTTACTTGATTGTAGGAGTTGCTCTGCTGGACAGACTTTGTGATGACACTATGTCTAAGTTATCCCAGGTATTTTCTTTTTGTGATACTTTCATATCACTGGACAAAATACACACCAATATTATATAGTTTTAACTGTCCAATATTGACCAACACAGCATGGACATTAACAGCTGCGTAATCACTCTCTCACATCTCATTAATTTAGATCTTAAACTACTGTGTAACTGAGGTATTTGGTTTCTTACATTTGTGTACATGTTTCCCAGCACTGACCTTTGCTGCCTTTATTTTTTATCCCTGTTCATTTTTTTTTCTATTCTCTGGGCTTACATGAATAAAAGCAAGAATAAAGGTCCTCGCTCTAACTAAACCACTATATTAATTATATCTATCCAGGTTGTGTCTCCTAACTTGTAAAAGTTGATCTGAAGACACCTTTTCATAAATCACCTGGCATATAAAAGTGAAAATTAGCCATGCAGGTATGAAACATGTTGACTGTGTCAGCGCCATCTGCTGGACAGTTTTGAAAAATGCAAAACATAGGATCTGAAAGAAGAGGGATTACCTTCTCATTCATTTAAAACCTTTTTTTTTTTTTTTTTACATTATTTCTATGCTAATTAATGTAAAGTGCAGTCATTAGAGGCTTCAGAAACAGTGCTGAACAGTCTTTACAGTTGTGGTATTACAGACTGTGTTGCCTATCTCAGGCTATTCTGGACAATGCCACAGATGACCGGGGAATCAAGGTGGAACAGGTGGAGATCAAAGATGTGAAGCTGCCCCTTCAGCTCCAGAGAGCCACGGCAGCTGAGGCTGAGGCCCGAGCCAAGGTGAGGTGGTTTTACATCCCCATCTCTATCTAAAAACAAGTCTTTTAAAGGAAACATCATCAAGGACCACAAGAACAGCAACATCTGAGAGAGGAAGGGCTATGGCTAGCTGGTTAGCAGTGACTGAACTTTCAAAATAAGACTGAGGGGCTTGTCTGACAGTGAAAACATGAATAAAAGCTAAAATGAGTTTCTATTTTGGAAGGATTCAAATAGTGTTCAGGTTTTTGCCTTCCAGCTTCTCATTTTCTTCTTTTGCCTTCGTGGATTGTTTTTGCTTCAGCTTCACTTCAGCTTCATGAAATAAGGAAAAAGTCAGCATTGTGGGATTCATGTAATTTGCAAGCTTACACATTGGTCCTGCTGAACATCAGGTTATTGGAGATTAAAAATTAGGTTTAAAGGAGGTTTTCAAATAAAACAAGAAATCCATCGCAAGCCAGAAAAAAGAAATTGTGCAAGATTTTGTAATAAGAATAGTTGTGACTGTAGAGGCTTCTTCCACTGGGCTGTGAGATCAGGGGACTCTTTCATTCACATCTCTTTCCTCCTGTTTCTCCTCTTAAGGTGATCGCAGTGGAGGGGGAGATGAACGCGTCACGGGCACTGAAGGAGTCCTCCCGGGTGAGCGCAGAGCCTCTGTCAGCCCTGCAGCTGCGCTGCCTTCAGACCCTGAACACCATCGCTGCAGAGAAGAACTCCACCATCGTTTTCCCGCTGCCAATGAAGATTTTGCATAAATTCGTAAATAGATGAGGAGTCCAAAAAAGAGAAAAAAAAGGTTCGCAAGCACACACTCACACAGCTTGTCAGTGAACACAAATATGTATTTAGGTTGTGTAATCAACCTCACTGCCTCACCATTATTACATTTGACACAACCCAGTGAGTTAAACCAGCAGCAAAGAAAAAAGTAACACAAACTAAGGTATCATCTTTAAGCCCACAGGCCTTCTTTCAGGATTTACATTTTATTGTAAACCTTTAAAATTTAGCATGTTTCGTGTGTTAATCTGAGCTGGAGTTAAACATGTGCTTTGCTTCGTGTGCTCGGTCAGCTGAGTGGTTGGCTTGAGCGGCGATGCCCTGCAGTCAGCTTGGTGTGTCTGCCAATAAATGACTGAGTCAGTATTGTGTATGATCTTTAGCCTTGACGTGAGCTTTTAACTTGGAGTTTTACTTCATTTATTTGTAAGTTGTGGTAATAATAAATTAATTTGTTATTTGTTTGCTCATTTAACTGTCAAAGTACCAGGAGCCTCAAACATGGGTTTTACAAACATTTTTAAGTAAAGTGCCGGTTGGATATGTGGCCTGCACATGTGACGGCAGGTGATTGCTCGTATAAATTTAAATGCTGCATTCATTTTGTAACTGAAATGTTTTGATTGTAATCCAGATTGCAAATGGGTTGGCTTTATTTCTTTGGCCAGGGGCATGCAGCATTAAAGTAAAGTGAGAATCAGTCAGGGTGCCACTAGTATAGAAAAACACACACACTCACACAGAGGCTTTCCTTTCTACTAACCACACAAAAACCTTTTCCAGCTGAAACGTGTCCGAGGTGACCGTCACTGTGACTGGTCACCTGGCTGGATGTAACTTGTATGTGTTCTGTTCATTTATTTCAGGTCAGTGTGAGAAGTTTTAAAAAGTTTGTAAAAGCAGAGACAGAAAACAGCCGATGGGTTTTAATTTGGTTTATTGAAATAACAGGAAACTTTAGAAAGTGCCACAGAAGGTGTAACTAATTAATAAAGCAGCAAAGCGGTGGTTTCCCACTGAAAGATGCTGCAGCAGAGCACAAGCTTCCTGGGTGAGAATCTGTGGCCTTTTTAAAAATAAATATAACATCTGAACTAAAGGTACAAAAAAAAACACCAATAAAGACAGTACCCTTTAAAAAAACAAGCTTACTGTAAGCTCAAGGAAATCATATTAAGGCATTGGTTGTATTGCTTTTTATAAGCTGTGTTTTCTTGGCAGTGGCTTTTGTAATATTACATCACACCAAACTTTAAACTGTCTTCCTCTATGTTTGTTATATTTTGCCAGTAAACAGGGTTTTATTGTCAAATATGAGAAAACCGTCTTGAACGAGAGTCCTAGTTTGAGGCTATATGTAGTGCAAATCCTAACAGAAAGCCTGTGTGTCTGTTAAAGCTCTGTTTCTACTGGTTGGATTCATAACTGGTGTCAAGGCACGACTGTAGCATTTGAGACAAAGTGAATTAAAACAGTGATTCATTTAAAAAAACCAAAAAAAAACCAAGGGCACACGTGTAGCTAAAAAAAAAAAAAAAAAAGGTCTTGCAGCGTGGTGAAAGGTCAAGGCAGAAAGGTGGGTGGGATCAAGGGAGTGTTCAGATCTCCAGTTCAGCCATAGCACGCTCCAGAGGGTCGGTGGTCCAGTAGTCGTGGTCCCACCCCAGGAACCAGCCGGTGAACGTGGGCGGCTCGAAGCCCTGCTTGATTTTGACGATGGGCGTCCTGGGGTCTCTCTTGGCCGGATCTGTCTCGATGTAACGGACCGCTGAGGGAGACGAGGAAGACGAGCTTGAATTAGCACGGGGATTAAAAGGGTTGCTGAAGCTGCTTTGAGCTTCCATTCATGGTCACCCTGCTGCTCTAGTTATGCAGCACTTTGTTGGCGTTGTATGCAACATCAGTAACTATTAAGTCTTTTTTGGTTGTGGCTGTATGAATTCAATTCTATTTTTTTAAGGACTTTTATTTTGAAAAAAGTATGATTACTGGGTAAGAATTATAATGGGCATTATGCATGTTATTTCAGCTAATTTACAATGCCAAGGGATTGTTCTAATAGTATTTCCCTTGTTCCCTTCTCCTATTCCATTGGACATTGATCTTTCTTTTCACATTTCCTCACCAGATGCCATGGATTCGGTCTTCTCCTCCTCTTGGGCCTCATTTCCGATCCAGACAAACACCTAAAAAAATTGAAAGTTTCATTGTGAAGTTCTCTTTTTCTGGGGACTGATTCTGCTCTGAATGCACATTGTACAGCTAAGGCAGTCAGCTTTTTTTTACCTGCTCCCAGGTGTCTAAGATCATGACATCATCAGTGGCAAGGTCATCCTGGGTCATCTCACCTGGTACCTCCTCAATCTGAGAAGGAGAAGGAGAAGGAGGATTTGTTGGCGCTTTATTTTTATGTACAGCGCAAAAACAGAGATCTGCATTACAGACAGTGTTTTCATCAGGTATTTTAAAACAGTGTTAAAATCCTGCACATATAAAACTACAACA
>JAVDPK010001041.1:29097-59752 GCA_034780415.1 Cichlasoma orientale | reverse complement strand
GTGTGTGTGTGTGTGTGTGTGTGTGTGTGTGTGTGTGTGTGTGTGTGTGTGTGTGTGTGTGTGTGTGTGTTTGTTTATGAATCTCTGGGTGTGGCAATAAGCTACACCTGCGGCTTATCTCCCCATAACACTCCCATTGCTTTTCACTCCATGCGTGTACAAATAGCCCAGTATCCAGTAAAAAGAATCCTGTAATGTAGATGTTTAAAGTAAAATCATTAGTGAAGAACTGCTGTGATGGATATTTTACTTATTTTGTGTTCGATTTATTTTGATTGTTGTGTAATGTGGTTAAGCTGTTGCAGTGATTTATCATAGCTCAGGGGTTGTTAAAATGTTGAATGCAGCAGCATTCCTGGTATAAACGTTGCAGTGAAAGGCGTCCGGGAATCACAGGAAAGCTGATATGTTGTAATAGTTCAAGCAAGACATGAAACTGGGCGAGGATACGGATCTATATCTTAGAATTATAAAATATGCATGGCCATTACAATATAATAGCTGCCAAGTAGCTGAATATGTTATAATACACAGCAGATTTTTTTTTATTGGGAAAACGTCATTCTAGATTACATTAGCTACACACAGTTAACAGTTAACAGCTGGCACATCTATCTGCCAGCACTGTACTGTGCCGAAATTTAACAGGCAAATTTCTCATAGCGTGCAGTCGAGCTCAAATTTTGGTTATCAGGCATTTATCGGGTAGATATTTCACTTTCCAGTAACTTCATTGTCCCGTGCACCAGATCCTCACCTGGTGTTCGACATCAACTTTCCGCAGAGGCGTTCCACCTGTCTCACTCCTCTTTTCCTGACCTATCCCGGCCTCCCACGTTATTATTCTG
Organism: Cichlasoma orientale; assembly: GCA_034780415.1. Classification (NCBI taxonomy): domain Eukaryota; kingdom Metazoa; phylum Chordata; class Actinopteri; order Cichliformes; family Cichlidae; genus Cichlasoma; species Cichlasoma orientale. The sequence continues at coordinate 58,904 of JAVDPK010001041.1, read as the reverse complement.
TTTCTGTTTCTTTTTTTTTTTTTTTTTTTAGGATCTGCATACTTCATTTATCTCTGACAATATCTCGAATCTTGTTGCATATCAGTCTGAACAAAAGCACTTATTAGGTTTTAGACACATGAAAGAAAAAAAATGTCTACTATTAAACTCCACCGAATCCTCATAGGTATCACAATCTGATAAAAACGATACGGCGCACTTTATGATCATCATCTGCTGAAGCTATTTGCCAATAAGCCGTGTGATTTTCTTTATGACCTGACTGCTGTTTTATGGCACATGACTCACTGCCCTGACTAATTTCAGCCTCTGCAGTAAATAAAGCACGGCAGCAACGCTAATAAGCAAAATTATTTTCCAGGGCCTTTGTCCTTGCACTGTTCCTCATCTGCTTTTCAAGTCAAACAGGAACACACTGGAAAACTGAGATCATCTTTATTGTTCGCCACATTTCAATGGAAACAAACTGAAGAAAAAAAAAAACAGGCAAGCAGCTGGATCTGGGAATATTTTTCCCATGTGTCACTAAGATAGTGAAATGTGTTTGGTTTTTTTTATGTTTTGTGGCATTTTGTACTGAATTTCAGTATAGCCTATGCTTATTTGCTGTGCCCAATCCCAAAGAAAGAATAAACCCTCCAGTTACAATGGTCAAAACATATTTTCCCTTTACTCGCATGCTTATCTGTCAGTAATGACCCAGAGATCCGTTTCACTGCACTCACCCAACCAGAAGTGGAGGTCGTACTGCAGGTTCCCGGAGCGCTGTTTGATGGTATTGAGGATGAGGTAGGCATCTCCGGTGTAAAATCCCCCGTAAAGGTTTTCAGGAACAGGCACCAGGTTAAAGTTCTCCACCCTCCACACCTGGAGGCCCGGCTGCTGTCCGGCTCGCTCAAATTCTGGGTGGTGCGCTGCCATCCTGCATGCAGGGAAATCACAGACCAAAGATTAAGAGCGTTTCTCCTCCACAGGCCTAAAAAAAAAAAAAAAAGCAGGTCTGTGATCTTAGCAATAAGCTCAGTTGGTCGAATGGGCTGCGGTACCAATAAAACTTGCAGAGTTTTGTAATAACTTCAAAAAGTGAGGCAGGGACTGCCTACATATGAGGCATCTGCTCAACATAAAACCACTCCCCTTAAGGCTGAGCTGTTGCCATGGATACAAAGATATAGTTTAGAACTGTAGTTAAGTATTAATACAGAGTAGTGTGATTCATTCAGGGTATTTCCTCCAGAGAGCCGCAAGAGGAAACCCTGGTAGTTATGACTCATAGTTCTAAACTGTTAGTGATGGCGACAAAAGAAACACTTTGTGTATTTATATACAGACTGCTGCTTAATGACTGTTTTATATTTTATAATGGCACATAGACTAATGCATGCAGCCACTAGGATAGAGAAAATCTCATATATTAGATTCTAAATTGGATTTTCTTTTCTTAAATTCGACATTAATAACATTGCACATTATTCATTTGACATGTGTCCAAAAGGATGCACGATCGTGCAAAACTCACAAGAAAGCTTCAACTCAAGTCTTAATTCAGACTTTAAAGCTTATAAAGATATAAACTTTAAAATTCTGCCCTCACCATTAAGCTCAGCAAATCTCCCAGCTGATCTTGATCACTGATCAGTGCCTCAAATTTTCATTGCAAGCAGAGCCATTAAGAAGCCTTTAAATGTGACAAATCTGCTGTCAGACGTCTGTCCAATCACATTCACAAACACACAAAAACATTCATGCACACACAGTCATATCTGACATGGTGCCACCAACAAGAGTTTCAAGCAGGCGCCTGCGCCATATAAGATTACAGCCTTGTGGTTTCTCAAACACGCGATCGGAAGTTTCGGATCTTTAAATGAGAGCTGGGCATTCTGTTAAAAATCGGAATCGTTTTTCGCTTTTCACAGCTGTTTTGTTGTTGGGCTTAAAATTTGTAAAGTCAGTTACACAGTTCAAACCACGGGGCAATAATTTCATAAATGCTGCTACAGATTCTGCAGCAAATAGCAGCCCACACAGTCTCAACATCCTGTGCTATTTGCTTGTTGCGACAGTAAACACTACAGAGAGAAAAATGTGTGTCTGCACTGGAGTCATGCTCTCAAATAAGAGGCTGATCTCTCTCAAAGGAGCTCCTGTCCCCCTTCCTGGTGCAGTTTTGCTAAACACTACATTTAGCAGGTATATGAATGAATGAATATTTATGTATGAAATACATAGAAGACATAACATAAAATTAATTATTTTATACCTAAGCTGAGCACAAAAGCATTTATTACATTATTTAACATTATAAGTTATATTAATAATGTTGCATTAAGCATGAAAACAGAAAAGGGGCTCTGGGCACTGGGAGAGGAGTAAGAGTGGGTCCCCTCACCCAGCTCCTCTACTGCCCCCCCACCCCTGTACTGTTAGTTAATAGGCCTAAACTAAAATATCAAATCTGTGTTATAAAAACTGTACAAACTGGAGGTCATGCAGTTCAACATGAACACAGAATCCAATTTTCCACAGGAATGCTGCTTGGACCTGCTGCCTTTCAATTTGCATGCACACTGGAGCAAGAATCGTCCATTCTTCTAGGCGGGCGCCTGCCCACAAACATGGCAAGAATCTGCTCCTGACCCTGGAAGCGGAAAGTGGCTCAGAATTCATGCGACCAGGCCAACACATATGGGGCTTCATTTTCCCCCACATTTGTGCTCTCCTCTTATGTCAGACTCGGTGCACATTACTTTGTAGCTAAGGAATGGTTTGGCATGGAAAAGCAGGCGGATAATTTCACAGTGAAACACATGCAGTCAAAACAGAAACTTCCTGGAGTCATACGAGGCCGTGCACCATCTGACCTTCCGTGACTACACACAGGTTTGGCTGGATGGGAAACATCTGAGGCCACAAGGCGATGCCATTACAGCATTATACACTGCCCTGGTGGAGTTCCCCTCACGAGAAGCTTGATGGTCATAAAAACCAGAAAGGACACTTCTGTCACCACACAGGCAGAATTAACTAAAGACTTGGTGAAAATTACCAATGTTAAATAGCCGGTTTCTGAAAGCCTCAACACACAGAAAGATGGGTTACACTGGTCTCAGGACTGCATAGCTACAGGAATTAATGGTTTGGTGCATGATATATATAGTGGTATACTAAAGTTCTCATATGTTTTATTTAATAAAAAAATAATTTGTTAATTACAGTTTAATAACAAAAGTGACCAAGAAACCATTTCTAATGTGGATTTTGTCTGCCTTGGTGGATGGATCGCCACTTAGGCTAGCCTCAGTTCTTCTACTTTCCTTAAGCTGTCAAACAGTCGGCCAAGTTTCCTATTAAATTTCAGTTTAGGCCTATTATTGTCCTCAGTGGTCTGGGGTGTTGAGATAAAACAGTTCAACCTTTTACATAACCAAAATCTTGCTGTTCAGTCAGACGGTGTCTCATCAGTACCTTTTGAAATCATCCTTGCTCTCTTCACAGAGACGTCAGCGAAAAAGCTGCAGGTTTGCAACTTCTTTGGAGAGCACTCGCATGTAGCATGTTATCTAAATATGGAGCTGGAACTAAGAATCCCGGCCCAGTATGAATACAATGGAATGGAATGGAGCAATGGAAGGCGCTAGCTTAGCTCTGACCAAATTAAAACTGCAAGGCGCTGCAGCTTCCTGAAGTCATATTCCCACACTGAGGTTTTCCAGCACTCTCAGTGGCTGTAACACCATAACGCTCCAAAAACCTCAAATGTTTCTCTTTGACACTTTTACAATGTATCATTAGCTCACTGCAGCACAGAGCCAAGCTTGCTCTTTCCCCTGGCCTCTTTTCTTTATGCTAAGCGGTTAATTGCCACATTGTTGCCAGGACAACTACAGATTGAAAACAAAGCAAAAAAAAAAAAAAAAAAAAAATGTATTTCCCTCAGAAATAATAATCACAACCACATCTGGTAATTAATATATTACAATTATATATTTTTGTATGGCATCTAAACAAAGAAGTAACCACATCCCACCAAACTGCTACTTCCTGAATATCTTGGCAACAAACAAAACATTGTGCGCCCAAGCAGCTGATAATAAATCAAAGACTTCTGCTTTAAGTGCAATGCTACAGCATTTCTTTAATTAAGCCAACATACTGAGGACTTTGTAAACAGCTTAACTTTAATTTGAAATCACGCCCTTAAAGGGAATATTAGTGCTTAAAACTGGTCAGTACACAAATGCTTAGCCTTCTAGTGTAGAGGGTGGGAAGGTACTCATGAATCCCATTCAGTCTCCAAAACATGCCTGATAATAAAGCTGCGTTTCCTTAACAACCAAAGAAGACTTTTCGTTCAGCAACTGCTGAGTAGTCTATCTTCCCTCTTAAAAATTTCACTTGTGGAAAATACAGTATCCCTTGTGTGCACCTTCATATTCTGAAGATCATAATCTCTGTGGCTCTAAATAAATATGACTGGCTGTGACTGTGATCTTCCCCTCTGATGGAGAGAAATGTTCTGTCTGTCTCTGCACATCAGAGCCGTTTCATCCTAGGGTTAGGTACTGCCTCTGACTTAATAAAGCAAACATCAGAGGGGATACACTCAGCATCTGAGCAACCTTTGAAGACTCAAAGCCAGTAATGAAAAAGAACAAACGTAGGCGAAAACTTGCACGAGGGAAAAAGGTTAGAGAATGAAGTTTAAGGCACAACAAGACTCTTACAAATACAAATGTTTTTGCTTGTATGAAGAGCAGCAGCTGACTAAAACAAGCATTCGCCACTCAGGGCTGCTCCACACTGGATAAAGTGACTCAAGGAGGGGTGGTTTGTTGACTCAACACAGCTTAAATAGAACTGGTCACATGACTTGTGGTCAGTCACCGGCATGCTGAAGAAGGGAGGTGTCTGCCACCCTGGCATTCAGTCAGTTTGCACCCCTTCATCGGTGGGCCCGCCCACCACCCCTTCCCCTCCAAACAAGCAGGGAATGAGAGCTCATTCCAGCCCCAGTTATTTGATCCCCTCCCCCATTCTCCACCAGCCTCTCTTTTGTGTGTGCCTCCGCTTGAGGCCCGAGTGAAAACTCAAAACTTGTGCGGAAAGCAGCATTGAATTCATATGACAAGGAATAAACTGTTATCGGAACCCTTGTGACTTGTCTGCTGGTGTCCATGCTACGCAAACAAACCCAAAATAACGTTATCTGGAAAATCTTGATTTCTGGGCTAAAGCAGCATTTTTGTTCCCAAGTTCTCCAAAATAAAACAAGATTCCTCCCTCAGGAGGAGGTGCTTTCTGATGACTCATTTTCTCCATGCATGCCACCCTCAGCCTCTTCAGGGCTGCTGAGCTGCCATGTAGCTTGCTCAGGACATATCAGATAATGATCTGCAGAGACTCTGTAATAGCCACTCTGCTTCCCTCTCATCTGTTTACACCAAGTAAGACAAAGAGAATCAAAATGCCCGTTTACTACTTTGTAAATAACCTCCCTGATATATGGATGGCTGTTAAAGGAGAGGCTTATTTCAGGAACAACTGATGTGCGAACAGCCACGACTGAGAAACTGTACTACAGTTTTTACTTCTCACCTACCAATGAAATATGTAGCTGTCAAAGCAAGACCTATATTAGCTCTTTCTTATCTGCCAACCCTGTGAGTAGGGATTAGGCTTATCTTAACTCCAACATCACTTAAGTGACATGCTTGGTAATCCCTCATGATGATGCAAAGCCCATTAGATATCTTCACATGTCCATGTTAGCCATTGTTTGATATACTATAAAGAAAAAATAAGTACAACAGAAATTATTGGGTGTAATGCTTTGCAAAGTAATTACATTGTACTAATTGTGGTAATAACACTACAGTTACAATTGTGTCGTTACAAAGTTTCAATTATCTGCATGCTAGACAAAGCGCAGGGAGGAAACGGTGGCGCGGTCTACAACTTTTGAGGAGTAAAGATATGAACATTTCATTTGTTTTTAATTACACCAAAAGGACACGAGCATGATGGTAAAGTGCAAATTGCATCCAGGACAGAAAGAGTTGCATTATACTGCTAACACAACATCTGCTCTTTGCAAACATCTGCACAAACAACATGCGAAGACAAAGCTAGCAAAGAACCCAGAGTTCTCTGTAATTACAGTATGGTTTTTACTGTACAATATAAAGCACCTTGAGACCACTGTTTGTTGTGATTTGGCGCAATATAAATAAAATTGAACTGAGTGTATGAGCAGTCAGGCTTGTAGCACTGTGGCATCCATTTCTATGGTAGAACTGCAGTGGCGGTTGCTTTGAAGTCTCTTTGGGCTGTTTTAAGCTCTTCTTTCTGTCGCTGCTTTTGCGTACAAGTTTACACATTAACCAATAAAAGAAAGGTGTTGTGCATCCTGATTAGGATACAGGTTTGTGTTGGTCTGTGGGACTGTAGCCCAAGGTTTATAATGCCAGCTGATAATTACGTGACAATGCATTTTAGGTCATGCTACAGAGTAACGTGAACGTAGCACAGCACAAGAAATGTAATGAATTACTTCCTCCAGTCAGTAATTAAGTAACATACTACAATACTTTAAAGAAATGTAGTAAGTACTGTGTAATAATTACTTTTTTCGGTAATGACCCCAACACTGGCAACGGTTGGCTTTTTAAACAGACAAATTCCTGATATTGTGTAGTCGTTTTCAGAAAAACTACAACAAAATGTCTGTTTTATGTGTCAGTTATAGTGAAGTTGTTATGACTGGAGTTGCACTGCTTCCTCAGGAACTTGGCAGTAGAGGCCATTAATTCAACTGTGTATATAGAATACCGCAAGATAATGTGAGGCAGAAAGCTGAAGTTGAAACGTAAGCTGACTTTTTATTAGATGGCTTTTTTTTTTTTTATAGGAAGAAATACAAGACCATTGCATGCAAGAGTGGTTAAAAAATACATAAAGCACCTGCAAGAAGTTACTGTTGCTTACTAGCTTCTGTGGCCTAGGATGTACTTACTGTTCCTACAGAAAAATCATATCTTTTGATATTTTTGCTGAATAAAAGTTCTCAATTAAATATTAATCTTCCTTGTGGTGTTGCTCGAGAATAAGAGTATACCACCTTTTTCTTTTGGCTTGCTATCAAAGGATCAAATGTTTGCTTGTCCAAATATGTCAGCAATAATCATGAACATACTTGTTCACATGACTGTAATTTAAATGGCAATTAGGAACTATGTTACTATGTATTTAAAAAAAATACACAGATTTAAACGTGTTTATAGGCAGCCTAGCTATCCCTAGCCCAGTTTGAATCGTCTTGACGTGCAAATCACCAAATAGATGTTTACTGTGCTTGTATGCCAAACATCCATCCACCTCCACCCTGACATTTCTTGATTTACAACAATGACACAGCCTCTCCACTTTTTAAGGGCAGGGACAATAGTCAATGTTAGACTGCGTGACCGCAAGAGGCAGCCAGTCAGGAAATGGATGTGTTTAAAAAGAACACAAGACATGTTGTCATTTTTCATGCAAGGTCAGTCTGCCGGTTTGTCTGGACTCTCAGAAACCTTTTCTGGCATGAGGGATAATCTTTCTATCGAACGTGAGCCTCAACAAAGCTTACTGAGTGCTGAATTATAACATTAAAACTGGTGCAGAAATTATTTTAATCCTATTGAATGGGGCACCCAAGTATGTATACTTTTCATTATTTATATAATTTTATTTTCATGACTTTGTCAATCATTTTGTTCAAAAAGACAAAAAAATAATAATAATGTAGTGGTGTCATGGGGGACCACAGTTAAAAGCATCCAGTCCTGCTTATTGTAACAGATGGGACTGTTAATTCAGTGCAAGTTTGCACTCTGTCATTTTGAAGGCAGATGCAGATTTAGCTCTGCCAAGGACCCATAGTGTTCTTACTAACATGAAATGATGTTAAAAGGTCAGAAATACTATAATTTCAAGTATATAATATAGAATTTCATAATAAAATGAGTACCAAATAAAATGTTTATGATATATTGTATAAAAAAGACTGCAAAAAGCTTAATATCAGCCTGGATTGGTGTGTGTTTGGGATCATTGCTCTGTTGGAACGAGTTTCAACCATCTAGCTCTTGATTTGAGGGGAAGTTGAAGAATTTAGAGGTAGTCCTCCAGTACCACTGGCAGCAAAACAGTCCCAGAGCATGATGCTACCACCACCATGCTCAACAGTTGGTACAGTGCTCACCTTTACTCCTCCAAACATACCTCTTGTCATTGTGGCCAAATAGCTCAATCTTTGTCTCATCTGACCATAAAACCTTTCTCCAGAAGGCATTTGGCTTGTCCGTGTGGGCAGCTGCAAATTTCAGTCGAGACTGAAGGTGTTGATTTTGGAGCAGGGGCTTCTTTCTTGGTTGGCCCCCTGTCAGTCCGTGGCGATGTAAAACTCGCCTCACTGTGGACAGTGACGCTGGCGTTCCAGCAGCTTCCAGTTCATGACAGGCTTGAGCCTGCCATGAACTGGTTGTTCCTGGGTTGTTCATGAACATCTTAACCAATTTCCTCTCATCTGAGGGCGACAGTTTGGGTCTTCTTCCGGACCTCGGCAAAGTTGCGACACATCCCAGTAACTTGTACTTGCGTACAATTGTTTGAACTGACGATCTTGGAATGTGCAGTTGTTTAGAAATGGCTCCAAGAGACCTTCCCAACTTGTGTAAATCTACAATGCTCCTTTTTACATCTTCACTGAGTTGCTTGGACTTTCCCATTGTTCTGGGTATTGGTCAAATATCCAGCCAGAATTGCTTGCTGATGGTTACCAAAAACGTCTGGTTGAGGTGCAACTTGCTACGGGACATTTAACCAAATACTAGTGGGGGGTCGAGTGTATAAATTTGAGAACATATGCATACTTTTGACCCTGTGTGGATCAGAGAAAATCCAAAATACATTCAAACTTGTGCACCCAATTCGTTTTTGAAAGTCATTAAAGATGTATGCTGTGCAATCATTCCACCCTGGAAAAAGAACAGTTCAGAAATCATTAAAAGCCCAAAATTACCATGACATTCATGCCCATGATGAGTGTAAACCTCTGACCACAACTCGACATGCACCCTGTTCCTCACAGTTCACCCCTAAAGGAAGCATGCACACAGTTGTTTAGCCTCCTAAGATGCAGCAATTAATTTTTGACCTCTGTTGGGGACTTGAGTCTGAGGCCTCTAAGCACCATTTATGCAATCTATAGGAGTCCCACTGTATTGTCAAGGTGACATCCTGGGATTTCTATTGATTCCACATTTATGGAGGTTGGGCAAACAGAGCACATGGACTTTCTTTTTAAAATAACAGGAAGTGCACAGCCACATTTTATGGCCACGAGGAAGGTTAAGTGATATTGCACCATGATTCTACTGCTAAAACTCAAATTGTTCCTCCAATTTGAGGGTCTTAACTTTGATTTAGTAGGATTTCAGAAATAGTAACTGTACCCTTACCAAAACAAAACTTTTATTTACTGTCCTTTGTCAGTAAATGATCTTGATGTCTCTGGTAAGTGGGAAAAAAATAAATCCCTCTGGCTGGAAAGGGAGAACTCTCTTGAACAGAATGCAACAAGGCTGCCATGGAAAGATGATTCCATTCACAGGCCGATATCCTATATGGCAGTTGAGAAACCAAATCCCACAACTTCAGAGCCCTAGTTTACACAATACTTCTTATCCATAATGGACTTTGGGTGTTGTCATTTTGCCTCTTCCCAGGCTCCTCAAAAGCTGGCAAGTCCCCCTCTGAGCTTTCACCTTTTTGCTCTGATATCTGGCCCTCCTCCACCTCATCTCCTGACAGCCCTAAATATGACTCCACGTCCACAGTTCTGAGTGAAATCCTTTCTGCCTCGCTCAGCCCTCTGTTGCACTATGCATGATCATTGTTCGTGTCATGGGTGGCATGAATAGCAACCCAGGTTTAGGTGAGTATTAGGTGTGCAGGCTGGAGTTTAATTAAAAAGCTTCACTATGAGAAGTTGTTTGTTAAAATTATGATTAAGTGTTTGGATGTGTTTCCTTCATATAGCTGTTTTAATATTCATGAAATAATGTTTTTTTTTCTTTATTACCAGAAATCAATTTTAAAAATGGAAACAATATCATTACATTACATTGCATCATTCTGATGTCCACTACAAGGGGCAGAAGATAAATAAATAAATACGATTTTTTTTAATATAACTTAAATTATATATTTAAAAAAATCTAAATATCAAAACTTTTTTTCTTCTGGGCCTCAAGGCCTATAAATCTGCAGTGGGGTGGAGTTCAGCTGCTCAATTCGGACAAGATTTAATCTCAGGAGGTAAGAGATTACTCAGCTCTTTCTAATTTCTGTATACACAAAGTCACAGTTGGATGCACTCACTACATGGTTCCTGCAACAGTCACAATGAGGATGTTGTGACAAACGTAATCGTCATTATTTGGTTGTTTCTGTGGCAACCACAACCACACTGAACAGTGTTTACGACAGTGATGACACGTTCAGTTTAGTCCGTGGGTACCACACAGCCCATTTTAATCCCAAACCAGTATAATACTGTATGATGCATTTGTGTGTGTATTAAACCTAGCTACACCACACAATGAACAGAAGTGCACTTTATTAATAAAAATGCAATTATTAATTGCTTATCTGTAATTTTCACACTTTGCAAAACTCCCCCTTACACCCGGGGTTTAAGATGTAAAGCTGCTAAGGATAATCTCACAGTTTTAGAGCACAGATGCTCAAACAATAGCATGTTTTTAATAGTACCACGTTGTCTGGTTTTTGCATTACATCATGGAAGTCACTCTGAACACAGACAGGCAAAAGTATGAGGCCAGTTTTATCCACACTGCATTTTCAGGGATCATCCAAGGTTTCCACTGGCTTGTCCTTATATGGCAGCACTGCGTTGCGCTCTAGTCAATTAAAAGCTGGGTGTAGTCCTTTTTATATTTGCTAGACAAAAAAAAAATAATAATAATAATGGTCTAAGGGTGCAAAAAAGCACTAGTTCACTCTATAGCCTAGTCTCTCTTTGTCAAATCATTGATCCAGTCTGGATTAACGGGTGTTAAATAACGCATCAAATTACTCAATCTGTGCGGTAGGTACATTTTTGCTTTGAATAAAGTGGGTTAATAACGTGAGCCTTACCTTAAGGAGGAGGTTGTGATCTGGGACAATAACGGAGGGACGCTTGTGGACCTGAGCTGCAGGAGGAGCACAGAGTCGGCGGTTTAGCAGAGCGCAAAGCCGCTTTTTATGGTTCCGGCCCGGGACGCTCAGTATGACACACCCTCTGACTGCCTGCTGCACCGCCTGCAGAACGGCGACCGTCTCCACATCTACCTGCCTGTTTTTCTTTCTGTCCCTGTATAATGTAAGTCGGATAATATACACAGAATAGCCAGAGCAAGTAATTACTGCCTAGAAGTTTAGGGGTTCCGTGCTGGCCTAGCTATTGCAATGTTAATAATAAAAAAAAATAAAACATAATAGCTTACAAAGGTGTTTTCTGTCTGGTTGGTTGGTTTATGTGTGCTTGTGTCTGTGTGTGTGTGCGTGCGTATGAGAGAGAGAGAGAGAGACTTTATTTTTATTTTATTTTAGATTTATTTTTTGCAAGAGTTTAGTAATTGAATCTCTGCCACAGCTGTAACTTCCGGTTACGACCCAGTCTTCGTTCAGGAGAAGGCTTCTTAAACAACACTGCCCCTGTCTGGTACAGGAGTACCATAATATACTGTACCACAGTGCACTGCTGCAATACAAACTACACATGCCTACGTCTTCCGGGTTTGCCCTGCGGTTCCTGGGGGCCGATGATAAGGGGTCCTTGTTGTGAAAGAGCAAAGTAAAGCCTTTTATAAGTTTTTTCTCAGTGGCTTTGGTGCATTCCTCAGCATGACACATGCATTTCCCCAAACGGCTGATGCATACAGCAAAACACTATAAATAACCTGCAGAAGTCTGTAACTTCCTTTATCTTTGTTTGTATAATTTGTCCTGTGCAGGCCTCGACTTTATTTCAATATTTTTTTTCATTAATTTAAATAGGTATATATATATATATCACATTAAGGTTAATAGTTCCTGAAAAACATCAACACAGTGCCTTTGACGTTTACAGTATTAGAGCATTTAATTTACAGTATTTTTAAGATGAAATGTTTACGTGCAGAATATAAGATAAAAATAAAAGATCAACAATGGCCCTCTTGTGGCCAGAAGGGCGAAACGCAGGGCAGTGGCGCACTCAAACAAATGTGATAGGGATGACTGAGCGAGAAAGGTGGTTGTTTCACGTTTGAGTGATGTTTAAAAATAAAGAGACTTTATTAAGCTTTTTTTTTTTTTTTTTTTTACTAGTGTCAGTGACATTTATTATGCTGAATGACTGCTGTGGTAAATTAATGAGTGCCTGTAAAGAAAGTAGGCTGGCTTCTTGTTCACAGGATCTGATGTGATGCCTCAAGGCAGCATAAAGATCTGTTTTCTCTCCTTGGGGGCAACACGTTAATAACATATTTATGAAAATATCACATTGCTTTGAACAGATACTGTATTGTGAACTGCTTTCACCAGTGTGCATTGTCTACTACTTGCTAAAATTTGGAGCTGGAGCACTGATGCACTGAAGGGCTCCAGTCATCGATGAAAACATCCCAACAAAAAAGTCTTGTTTTTGTGCCATGCTGTTTCAGAGAGGGAAGTATGCTGCCCTCAGCCTGGCATGCAGGAAATCCGGTAATCCTCAATAGACAGAGCTGGACACTTGATCGAACTCAAAGGGTCTGTTCACCAAAGAAAATGAGGAAAAACATCCCAAATTGCTGCTGCCTCTTCTTGCGTATCTTCTGATTCATCTTTTCCATGTTTTTATTTTTAGTGATGTTTCTTGGCAGCCACTGTTGATGCTCAGATGATGATTTCTAATGATATCCTGACCGCCAGGTCAGCGTTTTCCATTTTCCTCATGAAATGGCTTGATATTCTTTCAATAGGCTGGCACTTTAATTTGTACAGAATATCCATGGGACTTAAGAGGACTCCTAATGAGTCTGGTGACCCCAGCTTTTCCTTGTCCTTGGATGCCACCATGAGGTTGACATCTAAACTTGGCTCAGATTTTTATGCTCCCATCCCCATCCAGTAATGATGCTTTTAACCCCTTATTTCTTCTTCTAGAGAATACTGAAGATGTAGTCCCAGCAGAAACAACTGAATGCAGGGTTTGTGTTTTATTCTTAAAAACAGATTTACATGAAACTTGGGCTGCTGGCCTGTGCAAAATCAGAGGTTTTCACCAGGGTTGCCCATTAAACCCATCTTTTATCTCCTTGGTTAAACTTTCTTTGTTTCCTTCTTTCTGATGATGTGATCAAGCAGACAGATGCTTCTGCTGACAAAGACTGAGGTGGAGCTTTTATTGGAAATGACAGTTACAGGGACTGACATCACTGCCAGGTGAGAAAGAATTTCCTTGCAGAGAACTGACTGCTTCACTAAGTCTGAGAAGATATTCTATTTGGTAGTAGTGCTGCTCCAGCTGAGCAAGCATTTAGAAACAAAATATTAATTCCAATCTCTTTCTTCTTGAGGCTTGCCATTCGATGGCATCTCTTGCATTCCTGAATTAGCAAAGATGAGGAATGCTGCATTTTTATTTTCTTCAGTAGGCATGCTTCCCCTGACAAAGATAAAGGATCTCAAGGATCCACGTGGGTGGTGAAACTATCTTTTTGCCATCTGAAGGCCTGCATGTTTGCAGTGCTAACAGACACTCGCTCCTTTACAGTATGCATGACTTACTGAAAATAAAGGAAGAGGAAAAGAGAAAGAGCTTGTTTTGACAGCAATAAAAGTTGCTGTCAAAAAGAAATTTCAAAATAGATTAGTCAATACATATTCAAAAAAAGCTTTTGATGTTGCATAGAGCTAACGAGGCCCAACACCTCTGCATCAGAGCTAACTAATTACATTTACTGGTACTTTCTGCATATGATTCTTCTTTTCAGGCATTTTAGGTATATTTTAATACTATTAGTAGATTTACTTAAGTAGGATATTGAATGCAGTTGTTTTAGGGCACCATGCTGCACAGTAGGAAAAAAAAACATCATATTTACTCGTGACCAGGTGTCCCACTTTATGCAGGAGGAACCCTTGTTCCTCTGTTCCACATTTTCTAATTGGGTCTAGTTTACAAAATTCACTACTCTTAGGTCACCGAAACAGTGATCAGAAGGTCACCATTCACCTGTCCCACTTTAGGTGGGGCTGAAAAGCATTTTTTTTTAAAATCTCTTTATTTCTTTGACATTAGTTTACAAAAGCCTTGCAGGACAATGGCTAACCTGTAACCTGCAGACTGTTGCTGCCATCTCATCCTATCTCTGACATCCTCTCTCTGTCCTTCACTACATCCACGAACCTCCTCTGAGGTCTTCCTCTGTTCCTCCTCCATATTTAACATCCTGTGTCCAGTATAGCCACTGTTCCTCCTTAGTGCATGTCCAAACCATCTAAATCTCTAACTTTGTCTCCAAACCCACTGATTTCTAATCTTATCAATTTTGTTCACTTACAATGAAAATCTTAACATCTTCAACTCTGCCACCTCCAGCTCCACCTTCTGTCTTTTTGCCAGTACCACTATCTCCAAATCATACATCATAGCAGGTCTCACTACTGTATTGCAAAGCTTCTCTTTCTCTCTCACAGTAATCGATCTTTTCTGGAAACGTACACATACTAAGAAGTTTTGGCAAGACATTATTTTTCATTTCTTAAGATTCAACACTCCACCTGAAAAAGAGTACTCTATAATCTCTCATTATATTTATTGCAAAGTTTTATATCCATATACATTTTGTATTGCTACACACACCAAAACAAGTTTTGCTTCCCCTTATAGCCTGGAAGGCTTTAGTCTTTTGGACTTCTGTCTTTTGCATGTTCTATATGCTGCAATAAAGTTGATTAAAAACACTCCTTGACCCCCAACATGTTAATTAGTTCGGATTTGGTCACCCTATCCTGGCCATACTGTGAAAAGTAACGCAGTAAAAACAACTACTATGCCCATTACGTTTTGACACAGTACATATTAATACTTGATTCAAGTTTGTATTGAGTTGCACTATTACTGCGGGATACTTTTACACCCTCTTCGTCCAGCTATAAGGCGATGTGTACGCGCGTGTCCGTGCATCTGCTGTGTGCGCGCGCATTATAAAAACCTTTTGGTTCACGTGCGGAAGAGACTGTAGTGGGGTGGGGAAGAAATGACTTGTGGGATGCGGAGTAGCCGGCGGCAAGAGAGGCAGAGGAGGCTGACTGACATACGGAGAGAAGCGCCAGGGAGCGGAGCGGGAAATAAAAAAGGGAGAGTGATAAAACATCCAGCGTTACGATTAATTCAGAGCATCGGAGAAATTTAGATCTGCGCACACGGACAGCGGATACTGAGTGGAAGAAAAAAAAAGTTCAGATCCCACGAATCAGCGCGTGGGAGTGGGAAGCAGGATCGTGACTGACTGAGGCAAGCTCCACTGTCTGTCTCGTTATGGCAGGTAATTAATTCACTTTAACCGCTACACATAAAATATCACGGACGCGTCGGAGTCTTCGCAGTGAGACCCCGTTCCTGGGAGGTCTTAGCCGCAGTAGCTGCGAGATTTCGCAGCCGAGTTTCGGTTTAGCTAATGGCAGCTAACTGGTGCTAGCGTTAGCTGCCCAGCTAACTCAAGTGTCATCCCGCGTTTGGCCTATCCTTACCGGCTAACGTTAGCAAGCTGGCTAGCTAGCTCATGCTAGCAAATGATGACTGTTTACCGGCCCGGGACGATTTTTACAAGCTAACTGCATACCATATAAGCTAGCTATCCCCTTAACCCCAGTGCTCAAATTCACAGAATAGTGCAAGGGTGTATTTAAATATTTTTTCTTTACAAAAAATAAAGCAAATGGCTAAAGGAGTAATTTTGTCAAGCATGCCGTGATTAGCTTCGCTCAAACTTTGACATTACCCACATGTAGGCTAGTACTCCGGGCCCTGCTGCAGATTGAGCACAGTTTCTGCCTAAAAGGAATTAAAACTCAGCAGGGTAGTGCTTATTATACGAGCATGGTCGATCGGAAAATGGGGCTGTCGTCTCAAGTAAGACCCCGGCAGTGATGGGTTTATTTCGCGCAGTGTAGAATTTAATTCAGTTGCTCAACTGAGTAGTTATTTGAAATCGTGTACGCCTTTAGCCCCCTCGTAGCCAGACGGGACTGATACTCGTGTAGAAAAAATATGTAACTAGTGACATATTTGGTGCATGCATTTGCTCCATTAGGGTGGAGAGATGAATGACACTGCACGTTGTTGAAACTGGTTTAATGGCTTTGAACATCTTTTTCATTTTGGGGGATTTTTGTCTTTCAAATAAAGTGCAGGCACTATGAAGGTATTACATTTTGTCCTGATCAGTACCAACCCTTGTTTTTTTTTTTTTCTTAATTATATTATTCAATTCAGAATATGTGTGTGGTGAATCCGTGGTGACTCATATGTCCTTGATTATTGTGCAGAGCGTGTGTATTTGGATGTTAGAGACAAATCAGACCAGTTTTCATATTTAAGAGAACGATTTAAGAGGAGCGATCACCTGTGGAAAATATGCCAACCATTTTTATTGTGCAATGAGCTGTGCTGAAGGAGAAACCTGTTGAGGCGAGTGATGAAAGTTATTATTGAATGAGGCAGCAAGTTTTGTCTTGTTGATGTAATTTTTAAACATGAGAGCCTGGCATGAGGAGACAATCTGCCTCTGCTAACAGTTGATCAGGCCTAAAATAAAGGATGTATGACAATAGATACATTCACATCCTGCCATTTGGAGTTCACTCAGTATTTGTGATCATTGTTTGAACCTTAATCTTTCTCTCAAAGTGAGAAAACCACAATATCAACTAACCACGGCTTAGATCTAGTAGATTTCTTTCTACAGTCATTGAACATTATTGATCTGGGCATGTAAAATGCTAGTTTCCAGCTGCTTTTCGTTGCCTAATGTGCCTGTGACATAACAGTAATATCTTTGTTAGTTTGGAGAGAAATTAAATGTCAGTCTGTTTTCTTTGAGGCTAGACATGCAGAAGTTATGAAAGGATATGTGCACATCTATGACCACACACATTTTTGCAAGAGCCATGCTGCTTTTTTTAGTTTCTATAAATTATCCCTTGCTGCCCGTGATGGCAAGGAACACTCATATGATGCATGTTTTCGAAGGCACATGTTTTCTATGTGAGTCCAAAATGTGAAACTACAACTGTTTAATGAACCTGTAGGCTGCTAGAACTGTACTTAAATCTTTATGTATTTCTGCAGGTCCTGGAGGTGACATGCAGTGGTGCTTCTCTCAGGTGAAAGGAGCCATTGATGATGACGTAGCTGAAGGTAAGAGAGGAAAATTGATTTGTTTATTTTGACCTTTTTAGATATGGCACAATTTCGCCATACTAGGGTGACGAGCCGTTGCTGTCCATGACTATAAGATGAGTCCTAACATTAATTGTGTCTGTGTGTTGTTGGACTTGAGTGGCTTTGAATTTGCACTTATTGTGATGATCACTAAAGAGAAAGTGGCTTCTTTAAAATGTTTGCCTTGGTGAAAAGAAGTATTATGCAAAATCTAGCAGGCTGATTTTCATGAAACTTGGAGGAAATGGCGCTTGGGGGTGAGGTAGAATCTACTAAAGGTTGGTGCTGATGCAAGTCCTGGATTTTTGTTTTTTCATAATTCAGTCACACTAAAAGCTTGTGAACAGATGCGCTAGGAAACTAGGGCCCCAGGCTGTTAGGGGACCACCAAGAGCTGACGAACCTTACCCTTTCGCCCCCCTTAACCAACCAGTGGGGCGATGTTCAATGACATTTCTGTAAGAAACCTCCCTAAAGGGGCCGTGTGTGTGCATGTGTGCGGGCACGCGCGCAAAGAGTACACCTGCTGTTTCAGAAAGTGTGTGTTACACTGAGTTGATATCTAATGTTGCTCCTTTCCTGCTCAGATAATCAGATGTGTGTGTGGGTGTTAGTTATTATTTCTGTTTTAGTGATTATGAAGTTTGATCAGAGCATTTGCATTGGTGTAGGACTGTGCTTTGTAAGTACCCTTCTAGTTGCCACTAAAGTGGTGCAAACCAAACAGTTGATGCTGCTTCTGCTTTACATTAAAAGCTTTCCATTGGTGAGTCACTGGAAAGCTCTTATTGAGACAGCCACTGCAGACTTGGCTGTTACTGCTGGAGACTCGCTACTGGGTCCTTCTGTAGACCGATCAGCCGCCAAGTTTGGAGGTTTTAGCATTTTCAAGAGCAGTGGTAAAATAAAAGCTGAGTCAGGTGTTTAGATAATTACCTGCTGATGATGCATGGCCGCTTGTGCTGTTCCATGCACTCTGGTCTTGGTTCCTCATTGTGGGAGTGTCGTACTTTACAGGAAAATTGGAAAACAGGACCTTTGGTAGGCCAGATGGTTGTTGGTGGACAAAAGCTCAGATGCTGAATGGATAAATCAATAGCCCCATCAGATGCTGCACAGTGGTTCACACCCCTGTTAGATGTGATTTGTGGAGAATTGTACCAACAGCAGGAATTCTTCCCTCTTTCTCTGACTCCAAGGTAAATAGAAGGATTAGCACGATGTAATGGCAAAAAGTGCATTGCCTTCCACCTGTCCTTACACACGAGTGGACAGCGCAGTGAATTGCTGAGGATGTTGTTCGCATTAAACTGACTTCACAAGTTACTGGTGACACTCGGCTGAAATTAATACTCTAAAATGAAACCGTGCTGCAATAAATCCTGGCTTTTAACAAGATTAATTTGTTTTAAGTCATTTTGGATAATGTAGCTATAATCAAGGTGGACTTAAATAAAATACCTTTTGTACTCTTTGATTTTTATTTAATAAACTGGTAACTGAATGAGTAAAAAAATATTATATTCAAGACCGTCTTTCTTTACTGTACGCAGTATTTTGCAAGAGCCCTTTGATATAACTTGAGGTGATGACAATGTGTTTTGTTGAGCTTGTGGGTAACTTTTTTTTTCTATAAAGATTTCTATCAGCAAAGTTGGACTTATAGAGCGGGTCAGTGGTGACAGTTTTGTAGTTCTTAAATTGTTGTACTCTTTAAACTTTGTGATGACGCTCAACAACCATGAACTCCTCTAAACAACTCACTGAGGATTTGAATGAGGCTAACCGATGTCAGCAAAGGAGGGGAAGGCCATGAAAAGGCACGTCAAAACACGTCCAGCTCATATTTTCAGGTTTTTAAAAAAGGACAGCTAGGGGGAAATGTGGAAGTAAAAACAAGATGGAAGAGCAAGATGACTGCATGTTTCCTTTTCCAAATGGAGATATTCCTACGCAGGAAGATTTAGCTGAGAGATAGGTGGCTCGTGCAGCCTTGATGCACAAAAGATTGACAAAAGTCAGCAGCTGAACTACGGGCTGCAGCATCTGGATAAGCAAGAGGGGGTTTCTAACAAGTGCTAAAGTCAAAATTGACCTCTTTGGACACAAATTCTGATGCCGTGTTTAGAGAAAAAAGGAGCAAGATTTGAGAAAAAGTGCACTTAGGATGTTAAGCATGCGGATGGGAATATTCTGTTTTGAGGTGGGAGGTCAGTCTGAGCTTGTTTAGTAGGCAGTGGTGGAGGGACCAGTGAAATCAACTTATTCTGGATGTATATATTCTAACCTGTAATGAGACATGTCTGTCACAGATGTTAAAATGATGGATGATGGAAGTCATCATTTATTCATGTTATATTGAGTGCAATGAGAAGTGTGCTGATAATACTGACAAAACCTGTAAAAGGGGCCGGGACCTGTCAGATTGCTGCAGAGCATCATGATCTAAATCATATTGCCGTTCTTTAGATTCCAGATACATAGCCATGCTTGGTTTGTTTGCAGCAAAAGTCATGCAGAAAATACCATAGTACATATATAGTTCTTTCACTACTTTACAAGTAGCAGCATGCCCAGGTTTTTACACCTCAAACAATTGCTGCTGATTATTTTTAGGTTGCTTTAAGCCACATTTTCTAATTCAGGATGTGGCGTTTGTATTTTGATGTCTTCACTTTGAAAATTAACCAAATATAATCTGCCAGAATGATTACATAAGTGTGTCCTTTGCTTAGATGTATTAACCCTTACTTTGGGCCTCAGGGAGTGCAGCATTCACAAAGATCACTCACTGCAACCTTTTAGAGGATTGTCTTTCTGCTCCAGTAGGCAACAATGGGTTAAACAGCTGTTTGTGTGTGAGTGAGCTTCAGTGTATAAAACAGCAAACTGCTGCTGGGGGAAATGTGTAATTCTGTCGGCGTAAGAGGGAGAGAAAAGATGAAAACTAGGTTACTGATCATTTTCCGTCTGCTCGACATGCTGTGACATCCTCCTGCATCTTTAGACCCACTCGCCTGTCTGCTCTTTGATTCCCACAGGGATAAATCAGGGTTAGTTGGGATTAGCCGAGTGGTTTCTGTGTGTACTTTCACAGTAATAGAGGGGCTGATCTGTCTTGGTACACCACTTTCAAAATGTTAAAAGTGCATGTCTTTTTTTTTTTTGCAGCGGACATTATATCCACAGTTGAGTTTAACCACACAGGGGAGCTGCTGGCCACAGGAGACAAGGGTGGGCGTGTAGTCATCTTCCAGCAGGAAATAGAGGTACAGCTGCATGTTTAACTTCTGCTGAGTTTAATTCCCACACATTTTAGAAAAGGTCATCCCCTGAACTTGGTGACATGAAGTCAAAACAGATGATTCGAGTTTTGGAAGCTTGTCTGTAAACAAACAAAAAAGAAGTAAAAGCACTGAATTGTAACTTGTAATAGGCTTTATTTCTGTGATACATTTCTTAGTAAATGTATGTAATCATTTAAAAGATGGCTATGTCTGTTTTATACAGAAACCTTTCAAACAAATTAACTCATCTTTGGCTCCCAACAGAACAAAAATCAGCCTCAGTTCCGGAGCGAGTACAATGTTTACAGCACTTTTCAGAGCCACGAGCCAGAGTTTGACTACTTGAAGAGTTTGGAAATAGAAGAGAAGATCAACAAGATTCGCTGGCTTCCTCAGAAGAATGCTGCTCAGTTCCTGTTGTCAACTAATGGTAAATTTCTGTTTTTAATTGAGCTGATGGCCAGATACTTATCAACAGTCTGTAGTGAATTTTGAATACAGCCATTAAAGAGCCCCTTTCACACTTGACTCAGATGTGAATGGGAAAAGATATTAAAACATAATGTTTCAATTTCCTCTGTAAGATGGCAAACTTCTGATGAATCATCTTGTTAATAGAAAGTTGTACTCACAATTTTACTAATTATCTGTCAAAATCACTAACTGGTCACGTCACTCTTGTGAAACCACCATATCATGTATGAAAACACCGCACACATGCATTTCATAGACAGCACTGAGCAAAAAGTTAGATATTTATAGCACTTGGTAAAAAAAGCAACTTTTAGAGATGACAAACAGCTTAATAAAATCTGCTGTGTATTGGCTGCTTGAAGGCCTGAATTGCTTTAAAAGTCTTATAAGAAAGTGACATTTTCATTTAGTGTGACCCTTTTAGTAATTAGTCCTTTTTAAAAAAAATAGTTGGTACTGCGATTTACAATTTCTTTTTCACAGATAAAACGATTAAATTGTGGAAAATCAGTGAACGAGACAAGAGGCCAGAGGGCTACAATCTCAAAGAGGAAGATGGACGCTACAAGGACCCCAACACTATCACATCTTTGCGGGTTAGTATTTGAATCAAGCAAAAGCTGATTCAAGGGTGGGGTTAGTCAACCAAACCAACAGTTCTTTGGAAGCGAAATTCTTAAAACATGGGTGTGTTAGCAGTTGGGAAGGGCTACAGGTTTGTCATCCTTTTCTGTTGCTGATAGTAAAGATGACTGTTATTCCTAATCTGGGCTGTCCTTTTAGAACCTTTTGTAACCTGTTGGTGCAAAGCCAAGACTGCATTCCCGTACGAAGGGATGATGGTTCTTATTATTTTATCTAGCTAATACTCCTTTATGACTGACAGGAGCGCCCTCGCTTCCGTTTGTGTATCTATTTTAAATGTCCCAGAGCGCTGTTTCCTTCCACTAATGAGTTTACGGATATCAAGTAAAAAGCGCGCACAACAAAAACATTATAATCCAGGTATTTTATCAGTCTCGTTAGCTGTTCACAGCACTTATGTTGGAATATACGTCATCACGTTTCAGCATGTACTATTTCGTGGCAAACCACTAACTCTGACAACAGGAAGTGACACCATTTTCCTAGGAATTATTTTTTTCTTCTTCTCCTCCAGTGCATATCATAGCGCCACTGGTGCTATTGGAAACGTAATGTTTGGCTTTGTGCCTTTCTGTGTACAAGTTCCTGGGACACTTATATCTTTGACTGCAGTACTGGAAATTGTTTATTTTGATGCACAGGCTGTTATTATGCAAATTTTGCACAATATGCATTTTATTTTCATTTTTGCCACACTTTATAAAAATGAGTGTCTCACATAAATGAGGATATAGCCACTCACTTTTCTGTGGCCAGAAAGGCCTTTGTGCAACTTTTTTTGTTTTACAATTTTGAGGATGCAGCTATTATATTTCTGTATCTAGAAAAATGTGTAAATTTCTTTGTGGTTTACTCCACTTTTTATAAATGCATTAATTAATTTGGACTTATTATATGCATATTAAAATTTGGTAAACAAAGGGTGTATTCATGTATAGCAAGTTGAAATTCTCAAAAAAAGTCTGTGAAGAGCTTTGTGCCACTAGCTTTCACTGCCTTTTCTTATTACAGGTACCAGTTTTAAAACCCATGGACCTCATGGTGGAAGCCAGTCCACGGAGGGTGTTTGCCAATGCTCACACCTACCATATCAACTCTGTCTCAGTCAACAGTGACAATGAGACTTACTTGTCTGCAGATGACCTCCGCATCAACCTCTGGCACCTCGAGATCACTGACCGCAGCTTCAGTATCCTTAAACCCATGCGGGCATGTTTGATTGTGCACCTGATGCATCCATGAAACTAGACTCAGATATTAGATGATCTAAACATGTTTATTTTGACTCCAGACTGTGAGTTATCAGCCTGATGGTTTTATCTGGACTGTACTTCTTGCCGTGTCAACCTACATAGCAAAATTTTATATTGTTTATAAAATTTGCTCGAGATGGCAGGAACCTGCCTTTGATTGTGCTTTTATGTAAGTTGTTATATAAAAAAGTAGTAAAACCAGTTGGTACAAAGATTTCCACTTCAATTATAACACACTTTTTAGCGTTACCAGTGGCTTTAGATCCCGCTCCGGGATCCTCCTCATAGAACTTATTTCAGTGGGAAATGAAGAATCTGTTCAGGGAGCGATACCTCTTAGCAGCCTTGATAAACTCAGATGAGCACATCCACCACCATTTTTAAGATGCCAGTGACTCAGAGAAAACTAAAGAAATTAATTGCTGACGTGTTGCAGGTGTTCTTTTTTTGATGAGGGAAAGCAACACAGAGTAAGTCAAAGTGTATGAGAAGGAGTGATAAGCATGGCGGAATTATTTTACAGCTGTATGCTTTAAAGAACTTGTAAACACTGCTACACCTCACCACAACCTTGCTGGAAGGTTGTCGCCTTACCCTGTCGCTGTGGCCGTAGCCGTAGCTATATCCACTGACTAATTTGACCGTTCTTTGTGTGTCAGCACGGTGGGAACACAGACTCTGTGGCTCATAGAAATTTTATAGCTCCATGTGCTGCCTGGCCTCTGCTGGGTCTTGGTGAGGGCCATGGGGACTGGTGGAGACCTTTGTGCACGTTTCTGGCTCAGCACGCAGGTGTCAACTGCTTTTTGGTCTTTGCTGTTGGTTGTAGCCACTTGGGGTCTCTAGGATCGTGTGGGTTCTCATCACTGCGCTGTGTTATGATGTTTGGACTCTGGTGATCCTGGTGACTTTGATGTTAGTGGGGATGTCCTCTCAACATCACCACACTGCCTGGTTTGTTTCTTTATCCTTGTTTAATTGTTTGGTTGCTGGGTTTCATTGAGATGCATTTTTCTGCCTTTTGTAAGGATGCATGTCTTCACAAATGCGTACAAAAAAGCTGTGGGTAGCTGGTGGTACATATGACATCTTAGCTTACTACCTGTTTTGCCTACAGGAACACCTGCCCCAAGAATGGGGGGGGAAAAAAATCTTATAGCTCCATGAAAAAAAATTTCAGGACCTACATTGGGTTATACTGAATAAAGTCCCAGAGTGACGGTTATTGCAGTTGGAACATGCACACATGCAAGGTCCAGACTGCCCTAAAATGGCCTATTATGTCTTGTGGTAGTAAACTGCCCGTCATCACCCAGTTTGACACCTACCAAAGGAAGCTGAAGTGACGTTCAGAGCATGAAAGACGTATCCCTCCTTAACCATGTGCTCCTCAGATATTGTTGATATTAAACCGGCCAACATGGAGGAGCTTACAGAGGTGATCACAGCAGCAGAGTTCCATCCCCACCAGTGTAACACCTTCGTGTACAGCAGCAGCAAAGGAACAATCCGTCTGTGTGACATGAGGGCTTCAGCACTGTGTGACAAGCACTCCAAGTGTGAGTACCTACTTCTCATACTTTCATATGCCCTTCTTCTACCCTGACAGGTAGATTAAGTGCTGGATTTGTTATGCTAAGCACTTTAATTTCACACTGGACCTTTGGAGAACACTGCATTTTGACTTTTCTGCTTTCTCTCATCTAGTGTTTGAGGAGCCAGAAGATCCTAGTAATCGCTCCTTCTTCTCTGAGATCATATCGTCAATTTCAGATGTTAAATTTAGCCACAATGGACGCTACATGATGACCAGAGACTACTTGTCTGTGAAGATTTGGGACCTGAACATGGAAAACAGGCCTGTTGAAACCTATCAGGTGAGAATGACAAACGCATAGAAACTAATGTGTGATGTCAGGTTTGCTACACATTTATGAGCAGGTTATGAATGACTTATAGTTGGCTCATGCTTTGATGACCTGGCCAGAAAATCCACAAAGTTTAGCCCTCTGTTAATTTGTTAATAACTTTGTTTTCAAAAATTCTTGCTGCCATTTTATTATCACAATGGTCACTATTTCGCTCCATAGCACAGTGAGTTTTTTACTACACCGATAAACATGCAAGTGCATGCATATCACCTTTCTAAACACCAGACAAATTGAATGGTCTTCTTACCTGAATGTAATTATCTCAGGTGGATTCTTACTGTTGTTGTATGTCTGTCAGCCAGAGTATAGAAAAAAATTAATCTACAGGCACATTTTATCAAACTTATTTTAAAAAATCTTGCTCGTGTAGGTTCTCAGTCATCTAGGTTATGGTAGTCTCTGGAGCTTGGAAAAGGCAACTGGACTACTTAAAGTTCTCATTCAAAAAGCTTCTTCAGTTCTAAAACCAAATGGAGAGTCCCAGGTATTTAAACCCTAGTGGGGGTTGTCCCCTGGAGGTGGTCGTTGACCCACTATTGTTCATGTGCATAATCACATGCGCCAAGGTGTGAAAAAGACATGGGTAATTACAATTAGCATTTTCTGGTGAAAACAAAGTGCTACTTCACCCCCACTATATCAAGTGGCCTATTGAGGTCATCTGAAGAAATGTGTGAGTGGGGGTTGAGGCAAGCTCAGGACTGCACTGTAGATGGAGGACAGTTTGTGTCTTAATCCGGCACCTCTGTTCAGCGATTGTCGTTCACAGTGGACATAGATGGCTTCTTTACTCTCCTTTCAAACCATCTGTCTTCCCGGTCCAAAATGTGAACATGGCATCCTCGAAAGAGTGGCTTTTTGAGGATGCCAATGTTCACTCACACCCACCTTCATTCAGGTGACATCAATAGGTCACTTGATGGAGTGGGGTGAAGTCCCACATTGTTTTCACCAGAAACCATTGTTTGTAATGATCCACGCGTTTTTTTTTTTTTTTTTTTTTTTTCACACCTTGGCGCATGTGATGACCCTCTATTGTTTGTGTGCATAAATGACCGCCTCCAGGGGACAACCCCCACTAGGGTTGGGGGGACTTTGGGGCTTGCCACCATTTGGTTTTAGATCTGAAGAAGTCTTTCAGGTGAAAGGTGAAATGCCTTTAAAAAACTTAAGTCTAGCCACCTTTACTTTTATTTTTTTCCCAAGCTCCAGAGACTAAGAAGAATTTAGTCCTAAAACTGTGAATCTGTTTCATTTTTACTCATTTGATTTAATATATAGTTTTTAAAAAATATTTATTTTGATTAAATGCAATGGTAATTCTAGTCAAAATTAGACAGTGCCCCCCCCTTTTTATTTTTTTTGCCCAATCATTTGTGGTAATGTGATATAGTGGCCACTTGGAGGCACCCTGTATGTGTTTGAAAGATAGGGTTGTATATAATAGGACAGGCATGTAGATGTGCTTCAGCAGTTTTAACCCTTTTTTTTTTTTTCTTCCCCCTTATGGTGGTAAAAGAGAGCTTAAATATTAGAGGCCTGTTTTTTGGAAGTTTCTTCAAAATAGCATCTCATTATGTTTTTCTTTTTCTCTCTCTCTCTTTTTTTCCCCTCAATAATTACAGGTTCATGAGTACCTGAGGAGCAAGCTGTGCTCGCTGTATGAGAATGACTGCATCTTTGACAAGTTTGAATGCTGCTGGAATGGCAATGACAGGTATAAATACAGTTTGAGACAAAATGCACAACTCAAAGAAATGACAACATTTCAAGTAGCACCGTCTTTATTGCTGTCATGAATTTCAAAACAGCATCTTACAAATTCTTTTTACATTTATTTTTTATTTTTTGTTTGATGTACCGCACATGATGGTGTGATCAATCAAACCTTGTTTGTTCAGCACCTTTCATTCAGATTCAGAGTGCTTCACAGATGACTGACACAGCTGATAAGATATAATAAAACAAATAAGCAATTTAAAAGAAATTATTAAAATTGTAAATTGACTTTTACGTGCAATACGATTATATAACAATAATGATGTAAATGATTAATCTTTAATAAAAGTGAAAGTGGTTAGATAAAATATTTAAAAAATGAACAAAATATCAAAATAAAATATTGCAGTGCTACATAAACAAGCTTAAAAACAAACAATAAAATAATTAACTAGGACGAAAAGGTAAATAAAATAAATTCTATAAAGCGTACTCAAGGTTTGATTTCAGTGGTTTACTGCTACTCTCATTGGTAGTCGCTTCAGTGGCTTGCCTGGAAATTGAAAAAACATTTATCTCAGATTCTGACCACTTTGCATTGCCAGCAGTTATTTCACCCACAGCTTCTTGAAGTTGCCAAATATCGCTCTCTGTCTTGGCCTCTGGTTGTCATGTTGCTGCGAATTGCTTCCAGTGTATGTGCTGTTTTAGGGTTATCTAATTGTGCATCACTTGCAAATTAGTGGTGTACAAAGTTTAAGCTTTCTCCTCTGATGGACATTCTTAGATAACTTTGGCTCACACACTTTTTTCCTATGCCCCCCACCAGTGTGGTGATGACCGGCTCATACAACAACTTCTTCAGGATGTTTGATCGCGGCCACAGGCGGGATGTAACGTTGGAAGCATCCCGTGAAAACAGCAAGCCCATGCAGGTCCTAAAGCCCCGCAAGGTGTGCACTGGTGGCAAGCGCAAGAAGGATGAAATCAGCGTGGATAGTTTGGACTTCAATAAGAAGATCCTTCACACTGCCTGGCATCCCCAGGACAACATCATTGCGGTGGCGACGACCAACAACCTCTACATATTCCAGGATAAAGTGAACTAACTGCAGGGTGAGCCTGTCACATCTGGCGTGGGTGACGTCACTTGTAACCACCTGCAGCCTCACAGCCTCATCCAGGGCGATGTGGTGGTAATGCCGACAACCAGCATCCCTGTCCGGCGCTACTGGGTGACCAGACTTTGCCACTAGTTGTGGTCAGAGGAGGACTCGCTCTCGCCCATCATCAGTCTGTCTGTGGCAGAGTGATGCCTGCCTTGTTGTTAAGTGATGTTGTGCCAATTTATTTCCCTTCATCTTTTTCTTTTTTTTTTTTTGTTTTGTTGTTTTTTTTTTTTTGTCAGCCCACTTGCCCTTTACTTTTCTATTGTGGGTAAGCAAGTTTAATTTCCTTAAAATTCTGAATACAGACACTTATTTTTATAAATCCCCCTCCCCTCGCCCAAATGGCTATGTGGTAGAAATTAAAAAACTCTTATTTAGTATGTCCCCTTATTATCCTGTGCCATTGTAGTGTTTATTTTTCTAAGAAAAGCTTGGCCTTTTTGTGTGTACACTTTTTTTTTATTTTTATTAATTCATCAGTTCTACTGTCTGTTCTGAGTATCTTCAGACCTCCTGTGTTTCATTAAACCATGCATTCTCCACAACCTGCCACTCATATTGGACATCAACACTTCAGCGGTTGCAGAAATAGTTTTTTCTTCTTCACAAATTTGGTCCAGAGAGGTTTTTGTCCTGCTCACTGTTGCTGTCGCTGTGCCTCAGGCTCTGGTTGGCCAAACAGGCCCAAACTCAATAAGAGCTCTGTGTGTGTGTGTGTGTGTGTGTGTGTGTGTGTGTGTCGACATCTTTGTGCATTGGCTCTGCTTCCTCCTCTTTTTTTTTTTTTTTTGTGTGTTCAATAATAGTCAGGTATAAGAGAGCCTATTCAAAGATAATTATGATCATCATATTTATATTAAAAGGTTAAAAAGTCACCAGATTTGTTCCGTCCTATTTTGTGAAATGAAGCCTGACCCTTTTTCTTTCTGATTTTTAAGTATCCCCCACCCCCACCCTCCCCCTTTGTGTACCACATCACTCAGTTCAAGCGGCACTTCACAACAGGGAAGACCATCTGATTTGACACTGGACTTTGTTGCTGCACCAACTCAAGTACTTGGATGTCTGTGATGTGAGACTGCAAATTAAAAAGGAAAACATTATTTGAGGCATTACAGTGTTTAAACTACTGCAGACGCAACTGATACTGTATCTGTGATGGTGCAATAAGCCTCACAAAGATCAGCACTTAATGTCTCCATACCATATTTAAAAAGTGGACAGTTAAGAGTATATTGATGCCTCTGGTAATGTATAACTACAATTTTAATCAATGACAGTGGGAAAAAAATAAAGGAACTACTTTTTGCATCTTTGTGATTGCCTGATTGTTGGTGGGATCTCATCACTACTAAACTGGTCATATGCAGCATGTCACTGGTGTTGATCCCTCTCTGGTTGCAGCTGGTTTATTGCAGAACATTGTTTACATCATTAAACACTCTCAGCTGGAAAAGGAGGCATGTGTTTTTTTTTTTGTTTTTTTTTTTTAAAGCATGCTGCACCATTATTGACCATGCAAGACATGCGTGCAGTTGACATTAAGGGATTACCTGATGGACGTGATTAAAGTCTACCACTGAAGGTTTATTGAAATCAGCTGATGGTGTGTCTAGTTGCTGAAAGCTGGTAATGAGCACTCATCTGGCTCGTGGCATGGCCGGGTGTGTACGTGGGGGCACGCACGTCCCGTCCTACATGGGCAAACTGAGCCAGCAAGCACCGATCTTTTTTTTTTTTTCCTTGTTTTCTTTTTATAAATAAGAGGTTTTTTTTTTTTTTTGTTTTTTTTTTTTTTGGGTCTG
>JAVDPK010001041.1:8691-26321 GCA_034780415.1 Cichlasoma orientale | reverse complement strand
CCAATGGATGAGGACTTCCTAAATTTATTTTGGAGGAGGAGAAAGTGTTTTAAAGCTGCATAAAGATTTTTTTTTTCTCCTCTCCCCCACCCCTTTCGCCAAATTCTTCCCCTGGCTAAGTTATCCCTTCTCTATATTTGTAACCCAGCTCTGACATGCTGTACTCTTTAGCTACCAGTCCATGCGAGTGATCACGTACAAACAGCGAGAGTGTTATATATCTTTGTCAAGAAGCCACAGGGCATATTATACACAGCCAAGCATTTACTGTGCTTTCACCACACAGCAGTAAAAACAACTTTACTCTTTAATTTCTTGAACTGCCAGTTTCAGACTCCCCATCTTGTCTTTTTCCAGGAAACTCATTTCAGGAAATTATTGTTGACATATTCTGTCTTTGTCATCCTCCCTGTTTTTGTTTGGTCTATTTAGCAAATGCCTCTTTGCCTTATTCAAAGGGAATGCTGGGGCTTTGTCACACCCTGTACCAGCCATAAAACTAAAGGCAAATATTGTGACATGTCATGGCAGGGTAAGAACAGGTGAATTATTCATCTGAATAAATGCCAGAGGAAAGAAATAGATTTAAAAGCTCTAACCAAAACTTTGACTGCTTGCACTCGTGGTTCAGAAAGCATTTCAGGAATTTTTTAACGATGTGTAAAAGAGACTTCATAAATCAAAATGTCTTCTGATTAATCAACAGGTAGACACACAAAACTCAAAGATAAAGAAAAAACAAGAAAAATATTTTGGTATATCTTTCATTAGAAAAAGACTTCCAGTCCTTTAGAATTTTATGAGAAAACAGCCCTTAGACTTGTCCTATAGACACTTTCTGATGCCTTTATGGGCTCAGGCGCTCATTTTGGGCCATACTGAATAAAACATTAAATCCATCTTATAAATTTTGGTCATTCTTAGTTTCAGAAAGCAAGA
The DNA here is from genome assembly GCA_034780415.1 of Cichlasoma orientale. Classification (NCBI taxonomy): domain Eukaryota; kingdom Metazoa; phylum Chordata; class Actinopteri; order Cichliformes; family Cichlidae; genus Cichlasoma; species Cichlasoma orientale. The sequence continues at coordinate 25,382 of JAVDPK010001041.1, read as the reverse complement.
TTATTTGGGGTATGCCCACTGGCTAATGACTTTTAATTCACTTTTATTTAAAAATTAATTGAAGTAAGGTGACATTTAGAGAAGCATGTAATATGTGATTTCATTCATTTTTCCAGATGAGGTTCAAAATAGGAGCGAGTCATAGCTGCATGTGCTTTTCTATCAGGATACAATGAGTTGTAAAAAATAGTGCAACAGTTTGGAATAGGAAAAAGTGTTGTATAAAAAAAATGTTTTTTGGGGGAAGGCATACCCATATGATATACACTTAACATAATCTGCATGTGAGTAATATCCACACCAGACTTACAGGCCCTTCCTGCAACTGTACCCTGAGAGTAGGTTAACTACTCCCACCCTATATTAACAAAACTTCAGCTACCCATTGTTGTATATCTCTTTAAAAAAAAAAACAAAAAAAAAACTCCAGAGCAGAGGTCTGCTCTTCTTCCTCCTCCGGTCTCCATTGCATGGTCAGATCTGCTGAGCTGTTTCCTGGTGGCAGTGCCTGGAGAGCCTGTCTGAGGTTCCTCATCAGCTGAATGCAAAGCAGTAACGGGGTGTAAACAAGTTGACTAAGCACCAGCAGCAACTTGGTTTACAAAACAAGTGCAACAGAGCAAAGTTAGTGCCGCCTGTTCTGAAAAGTGTGGATGTTTCCTCCAACTTCTACTAACAAAGACTGTATTTGTAATTGTAATCGCAACTCTGCGTGAATTGGCAACAAATGGACCGCCGGAACCAGGGGAAGATAATGAAGCTGCACTCCAAACAAACCTTTATCGTTTACGAACGACCGGGTAACTCGGCACACATTACTGGGCACAGCAGAGCAATACACCAATGGCTAAGGATAATGTTAATGCTTAACTTTAATTAGTGTATATGTATTGATTTGGGATATTCATTGAGTTTGTTATGGCCGTTTCCATAGTTAGGTCAATAATGTAGTAATGCTTGACATAGATGTACATCTGGCATGTTAAGTGCAATCTTTCAAGGGTTAGGGTTGGGTTTTGTTTTAGCTGCCTGCTAAATAGAAATTTCAAATTAAGTCTTGTACATTATGTCGTTGTTTACTTTTTTTCCCTGTTAAATGCTAGAATAAAGAATGAAAATTCTACAAAATTCCAAATTTAAATGTGTCCCTAATCCTAAAAACTAGATGAGTTGGCTTGAGCTTTAAGCCTCTACATTTTTTCCAAATCCTCCATCCTTTGTGTTTTTTTTGTTTGTTTTTTAATTTTTTTTATTTTATTTATATAAATGGGAATTTGATTATAGCTGTCATTTAAATATTAAGCAGATTTCCAAACTCATAGTTTAGTGTATTTTAAGAAGCCAATGAAACGAATTACTTGACAAGGTGTCATATTATTTCATAATTAATGAATTCATACAATTTCAAAATGTAAACTAGGATATCTGTTTTCCTTCCTGAGTCACACTTTAAATTGCTAGGTTGCACAAATATAACATTACTACAAACAAATATCTCTCAAATATAAAGCGCAAACATGGCAAAAACAGGGTATTAAAAAAAGTGGGCAGTGTGTTTTCCCTGCTACAAATACACAGATAGGCTGTTGCTCTTTGGAATGTAACCAAAATATTTCTGTCAGCATGTTGCAAGTACACCTTGAATGACAGACTGCTGCTGTCCGTGTGGCAGTATGAAGCATCCTTCAGGTGTGTGGGGACATTAAATCCAGGCAAAATACAAACATAGTAATCCTTTCTATTTGCGTGAAAATGTTTTGAAGCCTTGAGCTCACACCAGAAATAAGCAACTGATCAATGCTATTTGCATTTCTTCCCTCAGGGTCCTGGGTAGAGTTGGAGATGAACAGAAATCATCAAGCCCAGTCATCGTCCACAGTTGGCTCAGCTTCGGGCCTGCTGCCTCTCCCACAGGTGGAGGAAGAGGAGGCCATAGTGGGAGGCCTGGAGCATGTCCCATCCTCTTCTTCAATCCACAACGGAGACATGGAGAAAATCCTGTTGGATGCCCAGCATGAATCGAGCCGCAGTAACTCCTCCTGTGACAGGTACTTTTAAGAACAAACATCAAAGCATCCTGGCGTCACTGTTGCTAATCTGTGTATCTCTAACCCATTCAGTATACATTTAACAAGGATATATTTTTAATACTAATATTAAAACTTTAAGAATAAAACCAGCTTAGTTGCAAAAGCTTACTGCATTTCCAAATATGACATTAAACACGGATGAGGACACAGGAATTTGATCACGATTTAAAGAGTCAAGAAAGTCATGGGTTCTTGGGTTCATAAAGGCCTGCATTTAAAGGAGATTTAGTCACATGGGGAAGTTGGTTCCTCTCCAGTGTTCCTCTGAACGCTCTCTCAGTTTAAAGCTGCATGCTTCAGAAATGCAGCAGATTCTTTATTTTGTGCTAAAGCGAAAAGAATCACTAAAATAAAATCATGCATTTTTATATTCTTATTACTTGTTGTTGCTCTTTAAAGTAAAAATTGTACCCTTTTTTGGGGGGAGGGAGGATAAGTTAAACTATTATTCATAGTTCAGATGCAGTGAATAACACTGGACTAAGAAGCCATTAACACCAGCTGACTTGTATTCAGTGGAAGATGGCACAAGCAGCATTTATTAACAGGTCAAATGCCTCTGGAGTAATAGTGGGTATTTATGTATTCCAATTGGCTATGACGAGCTGATTTTCACTTGCTTTTTTTTTTTTTTTTTTTTTTTTTTTTTTTTTTTTTTACCAGTTAATGCTATGACAAGCATTCGTTCTGGATGCATTATTAGCTTACTAGGCTGACAACCCATTAGCTGTGTGTATAGCTGACGTCTATAGAGCATACTGTAAACACACCTGACCAGTATGATGGTGTTAAACCAGAAACACTGCTGCAGATTTTTATTTTTATTTTTTTTTTTTACGTGGCTTATGTTTATTTACAAAACCAGTTTTTATGTGGACATTTTGATGCGAAAGGGGTAGAACTCTTCAGAACATTGCTTTTAGGCTGCATCCCCATCTGTTACACATGAAGACCTTGTGCAACATAAAAACCTCGTCTCATGAGGTGTTAAATATTGGACACGTTGCTTCTAAAAACTCTTTGGGAGTAGCTTCTCTGTCATGTTAAATCAGATTTGACTCAGACTTGACAGCTGCTCAGCTGAGTTAATGCTTCCTTTCATAGCGCACCTCACAATTTATTGAGGATGTAAGCAACAAAGTGACCCTGCAGCCACATCATGTGCTTGTGTGTAATCCTCAAAGCTGCGATAAAGCAGACCTTATCAATCCACTGTCAGTGAGTCACCTGCGCTTGTTTTCAAGTATTTGAGCTGTGCGTCAACAAACTGCTCAGAAACAAGCAAGAACACAAACACTTGAAACCTATTTTGTTATAACACTCTTAGAACGAGGTGTCATTTTGCTCAGAGGTAATTGGGCAAGTGTTTTCTTTACTTATCCTTTTGACACACACTCTTTGGTACACATTTCATGAGAGGTGTCAGAGTTAAGGAACAGCAGAAATTTAAAGAGCTTTTAACTCGTAGCTTAAGTACACAAGACCATATTTAAACTACAAGCTGCATTTTAATTGTTTTTCCTATTAAGTGATTCATTTGTTTGGCTTCTTTGGATTCCCCATATCTAGAGACTAACCTAGGTCACTGAACAGCTGGCAGTAGTTAGATAGTGAGAAACCTGGGAATCCCAATTTTCTAGGAAAGCTAATCTATTTATAGTAACATTAGTTCTAGGCTGCAGCCTGTGATGGAAACTTCTGATTGGCTGAGCATTGTCTAACATTTTTGTCAAGGATGACTCCTGGACATAAATGGTATAGCCTATGACTCATCATTGAGCAATATTAAAGCCTTCCCCACTGCTCAGCAATATTGCACAAATGTAGACAACATGGTTGCATTATGTTTTGTACGTGGTTGCCTTCTGATTTTAGTAATGCATACATAATGCATTAATATCAGCAGATTATGTAGTATATGGGTGTAGTAATATTCCTGTACACATGAGTATAATATGATATGAATACCTTGTGCGTGTGCATTATATCTGGCTTATTGTGTTAGATTATATAAATAGAAAGACATTATGTACTAAACACTCTTGTATAAAAGTGGAGCATGTATTTTCTCTAATTTGTTCTAGGATGAGGTCACCAAAATTTATGTGTAGAGATAATCACAGAATATCAGTCTCTTAAAGCATGTTTTAAATAGTTTGGATTAATGGAGTATTGTTAATATTGAAAACATATTTTTACTGGAATATGTATTATAATCCAGGGGTGACTAAAAGTATTTGGATAAAATTTTAGGGCAAAATAAATTTGCAGAAGGTAATAAGATGTCTGCTGAAGGGTTATCTGTTATGAAAAGGGGCTATAATATTATCCTGACTCCTGCATTTTTTTTTTTTTTTTTTTGTACATTTTCATTAGTTGCGGGAGATATCCCCATTGGTGATGGGTCTTGTTAATAACAACTTTCTAGAGTTAACATATCCCTCTGCATTGGCTGACTCACCGTTATCAGCAAGACCAAACTCAAAATATGAACAGCGTAGTAGTTACCCTCTGCACCTCGTAGCTGTCATCTTTCACAGCTCACTGTTAATCCTTAGAGACTGTCTTCCGGTGTCTTTTTTTTTTTTTTTTTTTTTTTTTGTGCAATGTACTACCATACATGACCTCAGTACAGCATATAATATCCTGCAATACTGCCCAAACCTGAAATGTGTCCCTTAACTGGCTATACATGTTTGTCATAGAGCTGTATGTACCAAAGGTAAAATAATATGGGGAGCTTTCACTTTGGATCCAGTTTTAGGATCAGTACAGTGCTGTGAAACTTCAAGTTTATTGAGTTGTTAGATGGTGTAAACTAACTTATAAAGACTATAATACTGTGTACAGATTTGGTAAGCAACTACCCGCTGGTACTGTCAAAATAAATGCTAGATTTTTTTTAAAGGTATTTGAGCAATATCTGTGTAAAAAGGCACAGGTGCATGATTTTAAAAAATTATAAAACTTTGTCTCTTTGTACGTTTGCACAGCAGATGACCACAGTACTTGCTCTTCCTTTGTGCTGCCCGCATATAGAAAATGTACATCACAATTTCACATTTCAAATTTTATTTTTCTCAACAGCCCCCCACGGCCCCACTCTCCCCAGGATGAGGGGCAGATCATCTTTGATGCAGACAGGAGAGACAGCCAGGTAAGGAGCTCTTGTGCCTATCATATGCTTCATCACTCTGTTGCCATGGCAGCTTCAACCACTGGCCCTGGAGTGGAATGACAGCCACTGCCTGCCTTTAGTTTCCATGGAGATGGCTGCCACACCCAGCATGTATTTCTGTATCTTTTGCACAGCCTCTCATGACCATTATAGTTTTACTTGTGCATTTTTCTGCAGTCAGACATTTGAGAGCGAGCTTCCTTGTCCATACACAAATATTTCAATTGTATGTTGTTTGTCCTGACAAACAGGCAGTGATGGTCCTAAACTACATGTGTTTATGCCTTTAGTCTGAAGAGGATGTCTTGGACAAGGAGAAGGACATGGACATCTTGATGAAGGATGCAGATTGGGTTGCGGACTGGTCTAGTCGACCGGAAAACGTTCCCCCCAAGTAAGTCTGAACTCGGTAAACATCAGCCTTCTGTGCGCAAGTGATCATGCTCAGCTGCTTGTTTGTGCAGAGAAAGTAAATAATCATTATGGCAATAAAGTCACTCTAAAGAACAAATATAAAGCCAGCTCCTATAAATTCAGCTCTGATACTGAAACCCCACCCGAATTGTGTATACACACACACACACACACACACACATATATGAAGAAATGTTTCGGTAATGTTTCTCAGTTAATGTGTATGACATCTCAGGTATAACCTAATATTTTGTGCACAGTCTAAGGCCTGGATAAAGAGCAGGTTCTTTGTCGTTCTCTTCATGTTGCAGCGAGTTTCTACAGAAGTTTTAGCTGCTCAACTGTGATTGGAATTAAAATACTGAAATGAGAGAGAACCCCCAGCCCTAAATGTCTGTTTTAATTGGCACTAGCTTTGAAATTGCTCTGGGATTAAAACTAGTAATTATGTCCATCATTGATTTAATCATCTGATTCACGAATTCAGAATACAAAGTTTTTCAAACTGCTTCTTTGTCAAACTGTTCACATGTCAGGAGCTTTAAAAGCAGAATGTGTTTGCTTCAAACGTGACTGACAGTTTACAGCTATATATCCCTGTTACTGAGAGGCATTAGGTTTTGAAGAAACTGTTCTGTATCTAAAAGGAGTGTGGTTTGTGCAGGGAATTTCATTTCCGCCACCCCCGCCGCTCAGTAACGCTCAGCATGAGGAAGACTGGGGCCATGAAGAAAGGAGGCATCTTCTCTGCTGAGTTCCTCAAAGTCTTCATCCCCTCACTGCTGCTATCACACATCCTTGCTTTGGGACTGGGGTAAGAATCACACACCACAGATCACCTGTGCAGTGAATTTGTCTACAGCAATACTGACAGTAGTTCAGTGAAATGTACTGAACTGATTTCCATGTTTGCTTGTTTTTGTTTGTTTGTTTGTTTTTTTAAAGGATACAATCTTTTTAAAATTACCTGTTGTTGTACGTAACCCCAGCAGGGGGAGCTGTACAACCACAGACAAAAGTCAGGTGTAACCAGTCCTTTGTGTGCTGGCAGAACAGCTGCAGACTGCACACCTGCTGGCTCACAGTGACACTCCCAGGGGTGCGATGTTTGTGATAACACATGGTATCATAATCTTGTCTCCCCAGTCAGGCATTACACAGCATTAATACCTCAGACAGCAGTCTGTTGAACATGATGTGGTATGCAATGGGAAGCATTAACTAACCCGTCATAATAAAAACATGTCTGCTGGCCATCCGGGGGGGCGGGGGGGGGGGGGTTATGTGGTTAAACTTTTCTCATTTTGACTGTTTGATCTCTTTAAAAAAGGTTGCATTTTAAAATTTAGACTATTTTTGAATGTTGCCCATGAGTGTAAATGTGTACTTGGTTTGTAATCTGTGTGCACAGATTTCTAATTGCTGCTTATGCTTTTGCATTCAAGCTGAAGGGTTGGTTTGATAATGAAAAGCATAATGAATGCGTCCAATGCAGAACACGATTTAACATTAAATCTACCCTTAAGTCTGTGTAAAGATTTACCTGGCAGATGCAGCAGCCATTGCAGCTTGGCAGATATCTTGAAACACTTCCAGGCAGTTACTTTGGAAAGTTATTTGAAGCATTATCTGAATTAATCTTTATTTTAATGGTAAACAGGACAAAGTCCCCGCCCCACCGAAAGGTATACGTCTGCCACCATCCAGCAGGTGTCTATCTTGATATACTTAGTCAAAATATTCAAATGAGAGCACTGCATAATGTTTTTATAACTGTGACTTATCATAGCAGGAAAAAGTGCAGATGGAAAACAGGTGGTTTCTGCAGTTGTTGCAGTGCAGCAGTTAATGTTTGCGTCAGCGTGGGTGTGGGTGTGGTGGAGAAAAGGTGCATCCAGCTTGCCCGTACAGTTCAACTTAGTTTTTATTTATTTAGTGCCAGTTCACATCAACAGTTGTCTGAAGGCACTTTGCATAAAGTTATTTTATAGTTTTCAGCCTCATGTGCAGCTTCTTGTTCCCCCAAGTTTTGGAAACTCTGGTTTAACATGCACTTATTTTGAAGGAGTCTATTAAAAGGTGAAGGAGTAATGAAGGTAATTTTGTAAACCCCTGATCTCAGATCAGGGGTTTGGCATGAAATGGAAAAAGCACCTTGCCTAGCTCATTCATTAAAGCGTCACACCCAGTAGCATTTAACTGCTTCTCATCATTTGCCTTCTTTTCAGTGTCTACATCGGAAAGAGACTGACCATGCCACCCACCAGCCCTTTATGAGCCTGAAACTGAAGAAAAGTGCCTGAGAAGTGGGCAAGCGTTGGAGAAAGTTTTTCTGTTGTGAGAAGAATGCCTGTCTCTCCTCCCTCTGTCCCGCTTGCCCCTGCTTCCCCTCCTCAACCCTGAGATGTGACATGTTCTCAGGAGAAATGCATCCTCTCCTCAGCCTCCCCTCCTTCCTCCCTTTTTTTTTCTTGATCTGCTGTTCTCTTAATGTCTGTTGATACTCTCCCCCCTACCCCTTAAAGTACCCTTCACTAATTTGCATAAACTTTTCAAAAATGAATAAGGTCATATTTCCTTTTAATCATCAGTTGGGTTTTAATGTTTATAATGCATGGGTTTCCAGGGAGGGTTGCAGCATCAAACCAAACTCTTCTTCTGCACATGCTGTTTTAGTGCCCTTTTGACTATCTGACAACAAGGGAGGACTGTTATAGAACTGACCAGAGATTGTGCCACCTGAAGGTGTAGCCCAGCACTCGACCCTTGAAAGCAAATTCAGAGTCGGCTACGCAGCCCGAAAATGTGATCATGCCTTTTTCAAAGTAGTCATTTTCTTTAGATAATATCATCCTTTTTTTTTAAATAATTTATTTTGTAAGGGTGGTGGTTTATTGAGGTATTTTATATGATGAAAGGCGTTACCACAGTGGCCAACCCATACCACAAGCTCTCATGAATTTCACTGGAGGTGTCAGGTTCTGTCTGCCATGAGATTTATGTGACCATTTTTGTGCTCCTGATTGCATATTTTGCTTGGTGACAAGAACTGGAAAACAGGTTGTAGATGGAGGCAGGCACCGCATCCCGTTCGGTGTGTACACTAACAGTATTTTTGTGGTTGGGTAACAGTGGCGTATGTTTCAGGAAAGGTTCATCCGTTTGTCCAAACTGTGAGTGTCCAAGTTGTCCTTTCAGTGAGCCTCCTGGTTTCTGTGCAGCGTAACCGGTCATTTCCTGCTTATTTTTACTCCAGACTGGGCTGGACATTGCATGATACTGCTGACTAATAGTTTCAAATTAGTGTGCGTTTTATGTTGTTAAAGGGTTCGATACCAAAAGGCCTAAAAATTAGATTTTGATTTGAGATAGATATTTGCTTTGAGGACATTTTGAGTGTATCTAGAGGGTATCTCATGAAATAATTTACTTTTATACAAGGAAATTTTCTTCCAAAGATTTTAGAGCCATTAAGGAAAATAATATAGCCAGTCCAGCTTCCTGACACTCTAACACGTCTGCCAAAAATGGAAAAACAGGTAGAAGTAACTAATGAAGCTCCAGATGAAGGGATCAGTTTGGATGGGCATGAGATGCCCAGTGGTTCTAAACCCTATATGTGTTTCTTACTTGCGTGATGCTGCAGCGTGTGCACACACAGGCTACACTGTTAGGATGGCTGTAGCATGGAAGGAAGATCTCGATATTGAACCCCGGCTTTGTTGCAGTATCTCTGAGGCTCATCAGTTTGTGTCTGAGCCAACCTGGGTCCAGATCACGTAATGTCCGTTGGTGTTTCTGCACCACATACAAGAGTTCATTTGAGTTAACATGCACTCCACCAGCAGCAGTTTTTTTTTTGTTTTTTTTTTAAGTCACTGAAAAGTAAATTAGCTTTAGTGTCTTTTAATTTTTCTTCCCTTTATCCACTTGTTCTAAGTCTACTTTGTTGATAGATGTTCAGGTTTCAGCATGTAAAACCACAATGAAACCTGTAAGACAACATACAGTATGTTTGCTTTAACAAGGAACTTGATGGTCTTTCTTTTGATGACACAAAGTCAAGCTTAAGTGCAACAAATACTGACATGGAGTTGTTCCCTTTTCAAAAATGGATTTTATTGTAAAATGTTACAGTACAAAAAAAAAAAAAGGACATGCAAAACCCTTAGAGAGGCTGCAGGGACAGTAACATTTGAATCTTCATTTTGAAGGTTGACACAAGCTAACTTAAAGACTCACTAAGAGCCAACAGCCGTGTGTGGACTTTCATTTCAGCCACAGAGGTACTAACCTCTCCTTTCTGCCTGTGTTTGTACGTGCAGCATTTCAAAGTGGTTCCTTCTGTCCTGTGTAGTTTGTTTTTGATTCCCCCCCCCCCCCCTCTTGGTGTTGGACAAAGATTGTGAACGCACAGCACGGGAGTCATGTTGGACCCCGGTCATGATTTAAAGTATGAAAACTAAGACCCCCATTGTTGATGGCAGGGCCTAATGTGAATAGAAATGGAAGGAGCCGAAAGACTGATGGTATAAAAGTGTTTATTGTAATGCTATATTTGCTTTAATTTCTTTTTTCCCCACTACATTGGAGAAGTTAATGAACGTTTTGTCATTAAAAACTACCTGAATAAAGCAATTTGTTGACTCTATTCTCATTTTTAAATTTTTTTTTATTAGGCATTTTATAATTTAAGTGACTTTGAACACGGCAAGGTTGTTGGTGCCAGATGGGCTAGTCTGAATATTTTAGAAACTACTGATCTATTGAAATTTACCTGCGCAACCAACTCTAGATTTTAGAGAATAGACCGAAAAGAGAAAATACCCAGTAAGCGTCTCTTCTCTGGGTGAAAATTCCTGATGTGAACTGCCAGACTGCTTTGATCTGACAGGAATGCAACAGTAATTCAAATAACCAGTTGTTACAACCAAGGTAAGCACAAAAGCATATCTGAATGCACAACATGTTAAATGTGCCACTCTTGTCAGCTAAGAACAGGAAACTGAGGTTTCGCTTCACACGGGCTCACCAAAATTGGACAATAGAATATTAGAAAAAATGTCTGGTTTGACGAGTTGATTTGTGCTGTGATATTTGGATATGTCAGAATTTGGCATAACCAACATGAAAGCATGGATCTGCCGTGTATCAAAGTTTCAGGCTGCTGCTGGTGGTGTAATAGTGTGGGGGCACCCTTAGTATCAGTTGTGGAGGATAACACACCATGTAAGAAAACTCAGATCATCTCAAACTTGTTGAACATGACTATGATTTCACTGTACTCAAAAGTCCTCCACAGTTAACAGAGCTCAATCCAATAGAGCATTCCCATCGTTAACGAATCTGCAGCAATTGTGTGATGCTATCATGTCAATATGGACCAAAATCTCTCAGGAATGTTTTCCAGTACTCTGTTGAATCCGTGCCACAAATTAAGGAAGTTGTGAAGCCATAAGGGAGTCCGCTGTAGTGTTAGGTGCACTAATTAATTGACTGTGAGTGCATATTTTCATCTTCACAGTACTCAACATTGCTTATATTATTTGTAAGAATGAATGAATAAATTGTAGCAAGAGTTTTAATTTTCCTCCTACTTGCTTCCACACACAGCTACTATCAAAGTCCACAGCTGAGGCTTCTAAATCCAGTCCTTACTAACAGAAACTCTGCATTCCTGATGAGTTAGCACACTTAAGACCCGGGGCATTGAGCTGAAAATGTTTGGATTTTTTTTCTAGCTTGCTGGAAATTCCTTTGAGCTCTTGACCATTACAGTATGAACATGCTCAGAGCAGAGGAAAAAAAGGTGGCTGAGGTTGCCTTTTAACCCCACATTTCAGCTTAAATGTTAGTTACACATTTAAAATGCTCTTGGAATACACGTGTATCCTCAGCTAATCTGCTGTAACGCACCTGTTTAAAGTTCTACTAATCAGAAGGTGTTAGTTTTTTTTTGTTTTTTTTTTTGAAGCACCTCATCCACCAAGCTTTTGGCTCGGTATCATTTGGATATTTTAGCTGCTCAAACCAGAAGCAGGAGGACCTCCAGCTCTGATTTTAGTTATCTGAAACTGCCCCAGAGGACCCCCGAAGAACACAGCTTTAAAGCTTGTGCTCTCCCACAGAAGACAACAGTAAGAGACTATTTTTGGAGGGGAACCTCTGCACTCCAGCGGCAGGTATTCTGCAATGATTTCAGCAGTCTTTTGCTCAATAGTTTAGATAATACTACAAAAACAAATCAGAGTATATAAAGCTGATCATCTTAAATGCAAATTTTGCTTCCTGCTGTTAAAATCAACACCGAGGGAAGAAACTCCAGCTGGTCTCTCACTTTTAGATCCCGATATTAAAATGCCAGTAGAACCTGCTGGTTGGCCATTATATGGAAGCTTGTTTCCACCAATTTCTTTCTAAAAATTTGGGATATTATCTCAAAAATTAGAATTGCGTATCTCAAAATTTTTACTTACCAACTAAAAATTAGGGTTAGGGACTTGAAATGCTGAGAAAATCAATAAATAACCAGAAAATCTTGACTTACAGATGGCAACTTTTTGTCAGTTGTGGAAATTGTATTTCGTTTTTGTGACAGCAACAAGCTTCCATAGGCTATGGCCTTTCTGTGTTAAGCTTGTATGTCATCTCCTCTTACAGTTCAAAGCCAGTTAAGCTAATTGGTGATTCAAAATTTGCTGTTGGCGTGAGCCCGCATGGTTGTCTTGCCCAGTGGCAAGACAGTGGCTGCATTTGACTGTCAAGGATAAAGTGGTTTTAGCTAATGGATTGCTGGATTTCTTTGATCGGGGCACTTACTTACTGTAATGAGCTTATGAATTACTTAAAACAACCCAATTGATATAAAGTAGTTTAACTTTAGTAGTAAACATAATATATGGAGGTGCACTTTGCCCGCTTCACCAGTTTAACATTCTGGGAAATTCACAATTTATTTTTCTTTTGAAGAGGTGGACTACCTTTACTCATTTCTCATCACTTTCAGTCTTTATACTAAGGTAAGCTAAAGCTGCTGGTTGTAAAGGACAGGTATAAAGGTGTAATCAGGATGTAATCTAAAAAAACAGATTATCTCATGCTGCATGTTTCATGACACAGGACCCAGGACAATGTGGCACTATACAGATTTCTAATGGACATTTCAGTCAACTTAATAGAATAATAGAACACATATAAACACCAGAAGTTTGCATGATCCAAAGTAAGAAAAAAACACCATGAGTTATCACACTATAAAATAACTGATCCAAAGGCACCCCAACCCCCCACCCCTTTCCATGCTTAACAATGCTTGTTCTGGTCCTCCTCCATCTTCCCTATATGGAACCTCAGAACACCTGTTCCCAGCCAATCCAGACACAGTGTGACACGTAGCACCTCCCACTGCAGCTGATGGCGTTACCATGGGTTACAGGGTGGTGGCCAGCTCCATCTCCCTCCCTCTGGTAAGGAGACTTTCCTCCTCTTCTTCTCAGAATTCAGCAGAAAATCCTGCAGCAGCTCATAAAGATGCTGAACTGCAGAGCAAAATGAAGTGGCATCAGTCGCTGTTCACGTAGACAAGTTTGATCAGGTCTCTCCTCCAGCTTGTTTCCATCAGTAGCTCAGTTCCACTTGGTTCCTTTGAGGAAAAATCCTGGGTTCAAGTCCAACTAAAATGACCTTTTTTGTACTTTGGCAGTTAAAATCTGTGAGTTATTGCCAATATTTTTATTTGCTTATTTTAAAAAAGTTCTTTAGTAAGCAGAAGGCTCCTACTAAAGAGGAGTATCTGTACTGTGGTAGGATTTCAGTTTGTATACTGATATGAACAATGGAATTGGGGGGGGGGGGGTGTCTTGGTTCTGTAACTTTGTCTTAACAACTCAACCTTTGTTTGGAAAACTGTTCTACACAGCTGTTCCCACATGGACACATTTTAACAGCACAGGCTCCAGTTTAATGTGTAATTATCTCATGAGGCTCATTCTTAAAGGATAACTAGTAATTTAAATATTTTTCTAATTGATACACAGTTACAGTGCTTAACAAATTTATTAGACCACCTGTTATAAAAACAAGAAAACACAAATATTCCAGAAATCTGTCAAAAAATCAGCAAATTCACTGAACTGAATTGACATTTTTATATTTAATTTGGACACTGGACTTCTCTGAGAAGTCAGAAAATCAGGCATAACATTCAACCACTGAAACTATTTTTTTCTGTTCAGGAATGCAAATAAATAAACCATAATTTGGCATTTTAACCAAAAATAATAATTGTGTGCTTTACTAGTAGTAAATTTGAAAATTCATGGATAAGAGCAACAATTATAATTCTGCAAAAAAAAAAAAAAAAAAATCATTTCAGTTAAAGAGCTTGTGCATACTGGTGGACTAACCATGACAGAAACATAAAAAATGATTTTGGTAACAACAAATAATGTTAATTTAAGGCAGCTCAGCACAAACCTTACACTGGGTGGTCTGATACATTTGTTAAGTCCTGTACATCAGTTGATTATTGTATATGATTGTTATGGTGTATTTCTCCATGGAAGTCAGGCTTGCATAAGCAAATAATAACTAATAGTAAATAATAGTGACTGAAAAGCACAATTCTGCCGACATCAATTTTCCATCCAGTTGAAAAAAAGCAACGATTCATCAGTGCCTGTGCCACCTCAGTGTAAGGTATCAGCCTGGCCACTCCTGAACCAATTGTTAACTTAGGCTTGCACTTTAATGGGGTCTGAATGTAGATAAAAATATTTAAGAAAATAAGAGTTACGGCACAAAAATCACTAAAATTCATTCTCCGGGGTCTATAAATGTTTGTACAGAAGCTCAGTCTGGGCCAAAGTGGTGAACTGACTCACAGACATGAATATATCAGTGCAGCTTCTTCCTATTACGCTGATATATTCTGATGTAAGTTGCAGAAGTTCTGTTTTAGCAGAAAAAAACAAAAAAGCTGGACTTTAAGGGGAAATTCTGGAATATTCCCTGGACACAGAGGCTTATGCAATCAGTTCCCCCCAAACCTTCCAGCTTTTCTGATCGTCATCTGGTCTGTAGTAGATTTCATTTAAACATTTCTAAACCTGGTTCATCACAATAATACTGGAAACCATCTTATTTGCAGCGAAAACAATGCAAAAATCATGCAACAGATGGTGCCTCTATACTTTTTGTTTATGAGAAATTAGCACCAAGTTTTAACCCATGCTCACTGATTTTTAGGTTCTTAACACGTCTGGGTTTCCATTCCTCCCCCACAATATCAAACCTGTTGCCCTCAAAACTGACAAATTGCTGTGTGAACCGAACAGGGCTAATAACCTAATCCAATAAGTATGTTTTGGTTGGTAGCAGCGAATTAGAGAATCCGCTCGTTCTGCTGATCTCCCTGCTTGTCCTACATCTGTTCCTGGATGCCAGAGCCATGCCCTTCCTGTCCAGAGATCAGACTATCCCTCTGCCTCTTCCAACTGTTTATCGGGCACGCCGCCAACTTTCCCTTCTAATTATCTAACAGTGCCCCCCTTTGCTCTGCTGTCAGCAGGGGACCTTTTTTTTTTTTGTTTGGTGGAAAGACAGTTCAGGATAAAGAGGGGAGGTATGGGGGTGCTGGGGGAACAATCTTTTTGGGTGTGGCTGCACCCCAGACATGTTCACTTCATTCAGAAATCAGACTTTGCCATCATCCTGCAGGAATGACCACTCGCCCACATGCACACGCACACACTCACACTGCAGCCCTCTGGGAGAGGGAATAGTAGCAGGAAAGCCATTTGCTGCCCACTACGTTGTTATGGAAACTGGGCTGACATAGACTCCCAGCTAAAATGTTTTTCACGGCCTCTTGTGCAGGAGAGCTTTTGTCTGTCATACCGCAAGTCAGGAATCAACAGCATGTATTAGAATCAGCTGTTACAGTCTTATTGATCACCATGCAGCACTGATTATTTATACCTCATAGCCCTTTGTTCTCAGTAAGTCTCATCTACAAATCTTTATTATAAATCCTCTACTTAACTTCTAGCAATGCACAATGAGGTCACATATATAAATCTATACAGGCTATACAAGTGCTTTTCCTGTCACTTCACTTGATGAGTTCAGTTCTGACTATGATGACAGACTGCAGTGTTATTACAAAGGTACAACACTTCACCACACCCTATTCATGCTCTTGTGTTATGTTTAATGACGTTCATGACTCTTGGTTTTGTTCATTGCTAAAGATTCTGTTGCTGTCTTTGTTAAAGGAAAGTTAAATTTATTATTTTCCAGTGGCCCCCAACAGAGTTGTGACATACTTCTGAGGCTATTTAAAAGCAAGTAATTATAACAGTGTGTGTTGTCATATAATATTTAGCCTTGTGAGTTCTAAGTGTGGTAGCTATACTACCCTAACTCCAGCCTTATGTTTTGGAAAGGATACTGGAAGACTTTTTTGGGATAAATTTAAATAGTTTTTTTGTTAGAGTCATTGACAAAACATGGGACAGCGAGAGTCACAAAATCAAAATATATTCTGATGGCACAGTCTTAGGGGATTAGACCTCACAGGGTTAACCCCTTAAATGCAAGGCTATTATTTGAAATTTGTACTTGAAAAATTGTAGGATCAAAATGAATAACCTTGGGTTCTACAGAAGTGCGACAGGGTCATTTTGAACTTGGATAACTATAATACGTCTCCTTTGCTTATTATATTGCAAAGAGGTGGTAAAAAAAAATGACTCAGTGACGCTGATGTTACTGAACCTGCTCTAAAAATTCTCAACTCCTTTTTTTCTTTTTGATGACAAACTGCACAGACTGTTGGGAGAAACAGGTAAATACTGACAAAAATTTAAACCAAAAAATTTTAATTTAGATTTATCACTCTATAAGACCTATTGCTATTGATTTTCAGTCCAGTTCTTGTGTACCTCAGCCTTTTCTTGAGGCCAACAGTCAACCCTCTATTGAGACCACACACACACACACACACACAC
>JAVDPK010001039.1:10458-57899 GCA_034780415.1 Cichlasoma orientale | reverse complement strand
CGCCACTGACCAAGGGGCAGCCGAGACGGAGCGCAGCTGCGCATCCGTGTGCGAGAGTCTCAGCTGGCTCGCCTTTTTTCCTTATTACCGGTAATAAGCAAACACCCACGGTATGATCACCATGCATTTTAATACCATGGTATACCGTGAAACCGGTTACCGCTGCAACCCTAGTCTCAGTCCTGCTGCTTAAATCAGACTTCAGTGTCAGTTGCACCCGTGACGTCCGGACACCCAAATCTAATCAGATCACTTGAAAATAACATTGTGGAAAGTATACCTTAAAGATGTGGTTTGAGAAACAAATGAGGTGAATTCAGTTAAACATGGGATTTTCAGCAATGAATGATTTAGCTTGCAGTTGCGTAGAAATGCCAGCAGATGGCTTCATCATCTCAAACGGCTTCCTTATAACCAAAAAGTTGTACATGTCCTGATGCTTTGCTTTGTTTTCAGGGCTGAAGAGGGCATCTGCAACTACAAGGTAAAGTCTTCATTCTGAACTGCTTCAGATTATTATAATGCATAGTTGCAGTGAATTTCAGGACCTGTTGGACATGCTTTTAACGATAGTTTTGTCTCATTCACTGTTTTTCCTTTGTGGCTCTATAGGGTGCAAATTTTAGATGGTCCAATCTTATCTGTTATTTTAGCAATTAACTCTTACTGTGGTGCTTTCTTCAGTGGCTTCTGGCCTGCTTACTGTAATATTAGTTTGGGGTTTTATGTGGGCGCCGGTAGAGGGCAGTGACAGGGCTAGGCTGCAATAAACAGTGAGCATAAAGTGCCTTTCTTATAGTTTGATACACTTTAGTTTCCAGTGTTTAACACCAAGAAGTCTGTTTCACAGTTGCATACAATACTGCCGTGGTTTTAGATCTATGTCTTACGCATTTTTATGAATTTCCACCCTGTTTAGCCACTGGAGAGGCGGTACGTCCGTGTGTCAGGTGAGGCCACCATTCGCCACGTGGAGCTGTTCATCAGGAGGAAGATGGAGCTGAGCCCAACCTGCCAGGTGAATCTACCAGGCTTACAGCTAATAAGAACACAAAGTGGCAGGACTGCAGACTTACAGACTTGGAAGCAGGACCATAAAGGAATTTAGCATTACAGTATAGGGTGGGTGTGTACAGCGACAAGTGTGTATAGATTGGGAAAACAGTATGGGCCTGCAGTGCTGTCAAAATGCTGCGAATCAACACCAACAACCATGCCACGTTCAAAGTCTCCTTTCTTGCCCATTCTGATGCTCAGTTTGAACTTCAGCAGGTTGTCTTGGCCATGCCTGCGTGCCTAAGTACATTGAGTCGCTGCCATGCAATTGGCTGATTAGATATTTGGATTAAAGAGCAGCTGAACAGGTGTACCTAACAAAGTAGCCATGAGTGTAGATTAGTAACAGAAATAGAAATACTATGATTATTAGATGGTGTGAGAGAACTTCCCAATGAAGACAGCATAGCTAATAACATTTCTGAAAGAAAAAAACTGAGTATACTGATGACACAGTTGACATGGTGTGATATATTTAATTTGATTCCTTAACTTAAATTTATTTACCAGGAAATAATTTCCATAAATTCCATAAATTATTTCCATCACCAGTTTATACCATAAACTCTGGTGAAATGTTTTGAAGGTGTGAGAAAATTAATCACCGCCTAGTCAAAGAAGGAATCAAAAATGTAATGTAATTAAACTGACATGCCAAAAAGGTAATTGAAATAGACTGGAGGATCAGTGGAAGCATGCAAGTGTAACAGGACAGGAGGGGGAGGATGCATGTGGGCAGAAAGACGGGAGTAACTGTAGCTCTGTTTTTATTTGGTCATTATTTAATGCCATTCTGTTAAGTGTTTGAGTTATATAACTGTCTGGGCTCTGCTGAAAGTCACATGATGAGACTGAATGTTTATCAGGACAGTGCTGTCTGGAGGATGTTTCCTATTTCACCCGTGAGACTTCTTCAGTTTCACTGGCTGATGAGAACTTTCCAGCAGTTCATCTTAGTGGGAGACTCGTGGAAAAGTCACCTTTATCCAGCTATCAGAACAAAAGAATAATGAGGCATGCACGTGTGCACTCAAGAGACTACAAGCTGGACATTGAAGACTCAGCAGCTTAGGTCAAAACTCAGCAGGCTGCCAGCTTCTGAAGGCCACAGACAGTCCTTAAATACAACTGTAATCTGATTAGATTCAAGTTATTAGAGCAGCGATCGCGTATTTCTGTCTCACAGCAGTGAATCTGCTGTTGGAGAACGCTTGTGCTGCAAATATTCATCTGAAAATCAGAAGTGTCCTACTTTCCAGAAGAGAAACATTAAGTGTGATCAGATTGTTAAGGTATTCGTGCATTTTGTATTTAGTAACACAGGGCGGAGGATTAGCAGCTTACATTGATTTCCTTGCCTCAGTGCGACACTGGGGTGGCCTGTGTGGACAAACCTACGGGTCACTGTTCAATGTAGCAGATGTTCCAACAGTCTCACTTAAACTTTTACATATTCGTTACATGTTTTGAATAAGTGGAATTAACTAACACAACTTTCTTTTTTAATTTTGGGTTTTTCTGAAAAAAGTGTCAATTATAATAACTGGTTAGAGATTTGACATGTCTTCTAGTTTCTATTAAAATACTTGCTTTCCTGACACAGACCTGACTTTCAAGTATAGCCCATATACACTGCTCTAAAAGTTAAAGGAACATTTTAATCGGAGTCTAGCATCACGTCAGTGAGACCTCAGGGATACTGATGTGGTCAGTTAAGCAGCAGAGGGGGGTGTTAACCAGTTTCAGCTGCTTCAGTGTTAATGAAATTAACAGCAGGTACCCTAGAGGGGCAACAATGAGACAACCCCCAAAACAGGAATGGTTTACAGGTGGGGGTCACTGACATTTTCCCCTCCTCATATTTTTTGACTGTTTTTTCACTAGCTTTGCATTTGGCTAGGGTCAGTGTCACTACTGGTAACATGAGGTGATACCTGGACCCTACAGAGGTTGCACAGGTAGTCCAACTCCTCCAGGATGGCACATCAATACGTGCCATTGCCAGAAGGTTTGCTGTGTCTCCCAGCACAGTCTCAAGAGCATAGCAGAGATTCCAGGAGAGAGACAGTTACTCTAGGAGAGCTTCACAGGGCCGTAGAAGGTCCTTAACCCATCAGCAGGACCGGTATCAATGGAAGGCATATCAATGGAGGGACACACTGACCTCTACAGGCTCTCCACGCTCGCCTGACCTAAATCCAATAGAACACCTCTGGGACATGTTTTGCTCCATCTGACGCCACCTCAGACTGGGAGGAGATCCTCCAGGACACAATCCATTGTCTCATTAGGCGTATGCCCCAGTGTTGTCAGGCATGCATTCAAGGATGCGGTGGCCATAAAAACTACTGAGTACCATTTTGAGTTGTTAAAATGAAATTTCAGCAAAATGTTCCAGCCTGCTGCATCATTTTGTCACTTTGGTTTTCAGGGTGTCTTTGAGTTCATCCCTCTGTAGGTTTATAATTTTCATTTCCATCAAACGATGTGGTATCATTTCATTTCTAACACATTATCCAGTCCATATCAGTGCAGATATCTGATTTTTTTCCCATTGAGATCTGATGTGTTTTCAAAGTGTTCCTTTAATTTTTTTGAGCAGTTTTTTTTTTTGTATGTTTGAGGTCATGATTTTAGACTTCTAAAAGCTTTAATGTGTTTGGGTTCATTATACTGTTGAATAATAACCACGGACTGTGTCCAAATTAAGCCACTGATGCTTCCCCTGCCATCATGGTTAATAGTTGGTACAGATTTCTTGAAATTGAAGTCCTCACCTCTCTTTCTCATAAATGTGGCCAAACAACTCAGTTCTTCTCTCATCTGATGATGAGACTTCCTCCTCAAGGCCTTTTCTTTGGTTTCTGGGTCTGACCAAAAGAAATTCCTTTCAGATATTCTCAGACTTTGGAAAAGTGGCCACGCATTTGTTTTTCTACCAATGATAGGAAAATGTGGTTCTTTTGAAATGACTTGAAGAGACATGCTTAACTTGTGTAAACCTACTTTTTTTTTTTTTTTTTTTAACCTCAAATCTGCAGAGTTCCTTAGACTGCCATTGTCACTCCATTAGCCCAGTGCTCTACATTGGCAAAATATTCATGCCCATGATAAGTGTAAATAAACTTTGACTCTTGTGCTTAGCTGAGTGTGTCCTCAGATCTTCAGAATTTGTTTTCCAGGATTTTGTGGCATAGTTCGTGGGTCTGAGTTGAATGCCCAGATTTTTACCCAATGTGTGTTCCTGGAATCACATCATTGGGCTGCTATGCCTGACTGAATTTCTGCCGCAGTGGTCTGAAATGTTTTGTGTGTGTGTGTCCTGCAGGTAGATGTGGTTTGTGGAGATCACCTCCTAGATCACTACCAGTCACTCAAAGAAATACAGAGCTCTGTCGGCGAAGACGCACTACAGGTAAGAACCCCAAAAGCACACAGTAGAAACAAACCTGTAGTAATTGTAACATTGGAAGCTGGGGGTCCTGATCCTTTGAGTGATCATTTTTGCTTTTGTTTCTCTTTCCTCCAGGATGGTCTATTGGTGCTACACTTTGGCTTGGTCCTGCCCTCCCAGTCTTAAATATGAGAGGTGGATTTAGCTGTTCTGAGCTGCTGAACTGACATTTTGGACATTATTTATCTTCATCAGACTTCATCAGTTAGAATTTAATAAATTGTTGCTAGCTGGTTACAAAACGGATGAACGTTCAAACATGAATGTAGCCACATCTGGCAGCTGGCAGATTTTTAAAGTGTTTCTTTCTTTATTGAACAGGCTGGAATGAAAACATGTACTGAACTATTTTGTTCAATTTTTAACTAGCAAGCTCATTATCTTATATTTACTGGACACAGATGGCGTACATCTGAATTATTTCGTACCCACAGCTATAACATGAATTTGACCTGATGGATGAAAATGACAAATTCTGTTCCTACTGTCAAGCTATCTTTTTAGGTTTTGTTTAGTCATGAAAATGTGACTTGCTGTAACTAAAACTGGACTGAACTACTGTGAATGGACTGAAACTTCTCAGGTGTGTGTGTGTGTGTGTGTGAAAATGATATAAGCAGCATCTGTCTGGGTGGTCGATTCCAAAGCTGTGATTTAAAGGGCTTAAAGCAAAAGGACTACCACTACCAAAGGTTTGTGTATATTAAAGCTTATAGATTATTTTTGAGAGCATCTTTTTTGTGCTGATTAGCTGAGACATACTTTGGTTACAAACGCAGTTATTTAAAGAGAGTTTGTATAAAGACGTCTTTGATATGATTTGTTTAAAAACAACTTTTCTACTTGTTTTTGTCAGGTTGAATTAATAAATAAAAGCACAACTGAATAGAAAGAATCTCTTTCACAGGACAAGTTTTCATATTAAATATTAACAATGCATGTGTTCAATGGCATTAAAATGTCAGCATAAGTAGTTTACATATGCAGTTAGGTATTCCTAACAATTCAAGCACCCATACACATTTGACCCATAATTAGGAATCACAATTAAAACCACTGCTTCCTCTCATGATGAGCCAAAAAAGCTGGAAATCATGACCTAATGAGCTCCTGAATGGTAACAATGTAAAGTCACTAGTGATTATATAGAGATGCTTATATGTAAGAAGTAAAACGATGAGGAAGCATAGGGATGCGAAGTTACCAAGACTCAAGCCCAGGCTCCAAGAAATTCCCAAAAAGATTATGATTATTTTTATTTTGTTACGAAACCCTCAGTTTTATTTCCCCATTTTTCAAACCTCACCCTCCCTTCCCACCCCCAGGGGAGCTGGGAAAATACATCAAAGTGTCTTGTTAGTACCACATGCAGAAACTTCTGCAGACAGGTAGGAACAAGATTATGATTTGTGAGTGAAGCTTAGCCGTGTGTGTGTGTGTGTGTGTGCGCGCGCGCTCAAACTTTCTGTTGCTTTTTCTACCTTAACTAATGTTCATTCCTTAGATTACAGATGCAACAGTCAGTTTCAAATACTCATGCATTTGTCAGCCCAAACAAAAGGGTCTCTTAGCTTACCCCTGATGCTCAAAAAAGGGCTGGAGATAATTTCTTCCCGTTACCATGACGGTGAAACACTGACAGATCTACAAAAACCCCACGGGGTCATTTTTCTAACAGCATCTAACTCTGTCTTTTCCTTCCTTAACATTACATATCAGTCTAACAAAAAGCAGGTGTGGAGCTGGAATACTCCTTTAACCCATCAACACATCAGTCCTCTCAGCCACTCGTCGGTTATTTGACGTTATTCCAGTGACTGAGAGGAGCTGTAACAATGATATACAGCAATCACTTTCTTATGTCAGTAAAAGGAACTAAATTGTAGAGAGGATGAAAATAGCTACTGATGGACAATTTTTTACTTTGACTACAGGTTTTAAATCAGAATGTAGCTGAAAGATTTTTAAATCAGTACCAACTACATCTACAATGGCAGCATGATTCTTTGGCTTTGAATTCTTAGAAACAAACAGCCTAGATATCAGGACAGTGTTCAGATGTGGCACATCCCCATTCTCCCTAGAGTGAAAAACCTCAGTGATGTAGTGCACCATTACAGCAATCAGTGTAGCTCAATATTGCAAATCAGAAACAGACGGCACGAACAGATTGAGAACGTCCTGTTTCAGTCAGACTCAATTTGCACAGCCATCTACCTTGGGTCCAAGGGGACAATACAAGAAAATAGAGTCAGGAAATCTTGCAAGTTCTTTAAGCAACACTGAATAACATTAAACAATACAGAGCCAAAGCTAGAGATGGAAAAAGGCACAGCCCCAGTAGGGGAAAAGTGGTTTAAATCATCTTTGATCTATGCCCTTTGATTACATCTTTACAAAGAGCTACTTCTGCTAATGGCATGATTTAGTATTCTTCACACTGGGCAATAATTTACAAAACTCAAAGAGGCTAATTGTAGTCAACACGGTCAAACAGGATGTTAATCGCCAGCCTGTTTGTTGATGATGAATGTAACTGTTAGAGGTGAAAAATGAGGTTAAAAAATTCTCATGTCACTAATTAATTGTGTCCTCTGAGAAAACATGCTCACACCAGAGTTACAAGCAACTACTGGCTCCTGTACAACAGGGCGTGGAGATGAACTATAGTAGGATTTACATTATGCTGGGTCCATAGTAGGTTAGGACATATTCATGAATGCCCACCACCATTTCCAAGAGCTAAAGGTGATGTTTATAAATGTCTATAATTGCTGTATTCAAAGCCAGTTTTAGTATATTCAAGTATAATATATTAGACTTTTCTGCCCCCTTAAAAAGTGGATTATCTGCAGTTAACAGTTAAGAAAAGCTGTCTGGCACTAAAATATATATAGAAGATAATATCCAACTTTAACTACTGCAATAATAGGAAATTCTGAGCATATATGAGGTGAATCCAACATTATCATGCAATGTGACATGAAACAAGATACACGATCGTAAAAGCTCATTACTACACCCCTACCTATAACAGCAGCCTTTTTAATCTCATTAAAAGAAGCCTAACACGTCATAGGGCGCTCCCTGGCCACTTTGTTCAGTATTACTCAACACAAAGACCTTGTCAAAGATCAGCAAACCTACCGAGACAATATAGCGTGGGAGTGAGGAAGAGAATGAAGTCAGGCGGACTTGTGGAGATACAAGCCAAGAGGGAAAACTCCCCAGGATATTACAGCAAATGCTCACAAAAAAATATCCATATTCAGACTTCTCAGGTTAGCAGGCTCTCACACTCCTGATTGTGCTCTCTTGGGTCTGCCTTATTTAATATAATTTAAAAGGAAAAAATTACAGACTACACTCCACCATGTCTATATCACAATGAGAAATAAGCCAACATCCATAGCACTTCAATCCACCACATTGTTGAAGGAATCAGCTTCTACATATAGGTTTAAGAGCAAATGTGAATATTAGAAAAGACTCAGCCATACACGCTCAAAGCCACCTGTGACTATTGAACAGAAACCTTTAATGAAGTGAGGAGAGGAGTTAAGGTTGTATAATCAGTTTTATGTCCTGTCACAACATTGGCATGGAGGAAATGAGAAGACGGACAAGCTAATGAAATGAATTCGGACAGCAGCAACAACAAAACTTATTTGTTTTACTGTGGGAAGGTATTTTGCTTTCTGTTTTTCCTGGTATGTTAACATGTCCCCCAGTATGTCAGGAGAACTTCTGACATATTCCCACAACAAGCTAAATATTTGTGGACTCAGGGTTTTTTGTAACATTCATGCCAGATATTTTTTCCACTGGATACTGCTACATAACACCAATCAAGCCCAGTAACATTCTTGTGGTCGTAGCTACGTTCAACGCATACAGTTACAGTAAAACTGAGCTTCAAAAGCACAGCGTGTTCGCTGCTAAGCCAACAAATGGCACATCATAGGTTTGTAGGTATGCAGTGGCACAAAAGGATGTCTGTGCAACTATTGTGCACATCCTGGTAATACGAGGCAAACTGGACTGAAACAAGTTGTGGATGACTAGCAATCCCCTTAAACAGAGACTGTGTGTGTGTGACAGACAAAATGGCACTTTTGTCAGAGTACCTCAGTGCAGACGTTTTTTTTTTTTTAAGAAAGCTCATTTATTTATTCAAAATACAGAAATTATTATTTTTATTAGTAATGTTGGTGTAACAACTAAGCAGTACTTATTTCCACTTCAATTGCCATATTCCTCATCAGTGCTTGTGCATAGCTACAATATCACTACCTTAAAATGACTGAAAACTGAAACTGTCATGTACACTTGTTTTTTGTTTTTACTTTTAAAAACTACTCCATAGAGCTAAAAAAAAAAGTGTTGAAAAACTCCAGAGGTTATATTTTGAGCTATACTGCAATATTACAGCAGCATAACATTTACATGGTACAATGTGTCGCATTTCGTTAAAAGAAATGAAAACCAGCGAGTGCTTTTGGTTCAATACTTTCTTACAATGGAACCTTGAACTACCAGAAGTAAGTGTAAAACTCAATCAAATTAAAAAGCAAGTCCTACATTAACTATCAATAAACAGAAAATAGTAAGAAAAAAGGCACTTTAAAAAAAAGAAAAGTAGTGGGTGCCAGGGTGGCTCAGTGGATGAAGCAGGCAGCCACGTACATGCCACATGACTGTGGTGCAGCGGTCCGTGTTTGCGTTCGACCTCGGGCACTTTTCTGCATGCCCCCCCCCCCCCAACTTTCCTGACTATCTTCACTGTTCACTTTCCAATAAAAGGCAAAAATGCCCAAAAAAAATTGTTTTTAAATAGTCTCTTGTTTCAAATACATAAATCAAAGTACTAGTAAACAGCATAACTGGGAATGGAAAAAATTGCAGGACCTTTTTTGGCATGTTTTCAGTCTAATACACCATAGAGGAGAAAAAGATGTGCACACACACAGATGAGGTGAGGAGCATTTTTTTAATACCCAAAAAGCAAATGTACAAGATAATTGCCCCTTTTAATACCACAGCATACTGCGAATCTGTCATACTGCTACACTGTTAAATATTACTATAACAGAAGGCAGCCCAGCAGCGCTTATGTAGTAATTCTTCTGAATCCAAGGCACACCCTCAAAGGTGTTTTCAGTCATTTCAGTAGATCAGATCTCATGCCACAAGTTAAGCAGTACAGAGAGAAAGGAAATGCTGCTGAATGTGCCGTAGATGGATTGTGCATAGGAGCAAGCAGGAATGACCATGACTCTCTTCCAGCTGATTAGCATACAGCACAAGTTAGCAGAGATCCCTTAACAGTAATTTACCTTTGCCATTAGGATTGAGCCACAACAAGCCATGTCTTCATTAGCATGTATCGTTTACAGGACAGTACTTAGTATATTTTTTTACTTGGTGATTGAAGACAACATATGCATTAAGTGGTGTTCAATGTGCCAAAATGAAATTGAGAGTAAACCACATTGGGACAAACCAGCACTGTGCTAACGGGCACGTCCAGTAATAAAAGATACAAAGCTAACAGGAGAGTCACAGAGTTATCATTTAATACTCTATACAACCACATACTAACCAAAAAAAAAAAGAAAAAGAGTGTAATTAAACCAAAATAGGTGAAATAATCTGTGCAATTTTATAATCTGTATGCAAGAGCTTAAATAATCCTCAGCTTTTCATTAAAACAATGCACGTGTTCAACTTAAAAAGCCACATTTCATGCAATAATAGAGCCCACACCTCATTTTTATCCCATTAAACACCCTGCTTTGATACAGCTTGAGTACTCCCTGAAGACATGAGGCTTAAATTGGATACAGACCAAGCCTATACTGTTGCCACTGCGACTACATTCACAGAAAAGCAAACTCATTTTGAAACTCTAACCTGTGACTCTTCTCAGTCTAACAAGGCTGAAAAATGAGGGCAACAGACAGACTCAGTTGGTTTGTCACTGACTGCTGACTGCAGGCACCAGTGACACAGTCTGCAGTTGTTGACACCAGATAGGGTGGACTGTAAAATGAGTCTGTGACTGTAAATGGCAGAGGGTGAACAGCGTGGAAACATTAGCCAGTACCTGCCTCCTTCAAAGTGCACAAACAAGTAAGGCCGTCTATCAGGAGGGATGGAGAAATACTACGTAGCTGGAGGAGGTTTATATCCATGTAATAAGAACAAATCTCTTTATATTACATGGATAACATTATCTTTACATTTACTTGACAACAAATGATTCCTGTTAATTATCATCTATCTATTCTGTACTTCTCAAAAGATATAACAAATATCCACCACAACTTACTAGAAAATTATACTTTCACGGTGCTCTCTTGAAAGAATAATTACCCAAATTCCCAAATTTATACAGACCAACAATATAGTCTTATATATATAGTCATAGCATTTATAGCCAATAATGTTCAGTACATTAAAAGATGTATAAGACAGATAAGGTCACATGTCATTTTAGCTGGCAGGCTAACAGTTCCACCAGCGAGTAAATAAACTTAACTCAGTCCTACTTCCCTGAATCCGTACCTGAGACATTGATTGAGGTGCCTGCATCGATGATTCCGCTGTTTGGCCGCACACAGTACCGGCGCGGTGCTGTCGTCTTCACCTTAAAACACACATTCCTGTCTGTTGGGTTGGAGAGCTTGAGATTTGTGGTGACCACGTCTGAGAATGGACCTGTGTGGAAGGTAAAAACAGTGAACACTTAAAAACTGATAAGTCTGTCTTTGTGTAAGTAAGGACAATGTCCTTATGCTCACATTGACATTTGTTTGTCATTTTTAATTACACTTGTAATGTCCTCTAATTTTAATAGAAGAAAATGATAAAGACTCTTGAGTAAGGAATACAAAAAGGTTAAATTGAAAAGATTCAAAAATAACTCTAAAAAGACTTCTGATCTCAAGCACACTACAAATTTCCAAATACCATTTTTCACTTAGATTGTTTGACTGTTCGCCATATGGCAGGAATAAATGATACATGAGCTGAAACTGATGGAGAATAAACAACCTTTTAATGTATGTGAGCTGCACAGTAAGAAAGCAACTTATTAATGAAACCAAATGAGCCGAGTGATAAAGATACACAAAAATGCGAAACAACTGCACAGACGAAGCACCAGAAATTATAATGTGACAGAAACGGCACTTTCTGAAAAATCTTAAACTGCTACATCCAAGCACACAGAAGAGTGGGAGTTTCACTACATGGTACCAGTAATATTAAAGCAAATTCATTTTTTTTGCTAAATATGTACCACTGGTTTTACCCAAATATGCACCTTTACACTGTACATGCAAACAGGAACAAGCTGACTGCATCTTTTTCAAACCAAGGGAATAATAGAGAAAAATAGCTGCGGTTATATGTGACACATTTAAATGTGGTCTATGAGTGTGATGGGATGTGAAAATAATTATAATAAATCAGCTGTCCACAATTTGGACCATATGCCATATACTTTCTTCATTTGACCTGACATCTGAGTAAAAATGGTTTTACTGCCAGTTCAACTAATGCATCTTTTTAATACTTTTGACTGGAAATTGTCCTTAGGATAAACAAGTCAAGGCAATTATTCATAGTGAAAACCAAAACACAATGTGACACATGCTGGTGAGAAATGGACTGTTGTAAATATGTCAAGGATACAAACAAAGCCATCTGCTTTTCTTTAACATTACTCTGGATTTATGCTGACTGCTGATGTCTACACTGCCCTTGTGATTAAGAAAAACAATTACATCAATTAATGGAAAACTTTTAAAAGTACACTGTGAATGCAAATCTATGAATCAAAGGCTTCTACTACTGCATTACCTTAAACAGAGCAGCTAATGCAGTTTGACTTCAACTAATTACAGCCAACATTGCAGAAGGAGGCTACATCGCTCCAAGGCTTTTACAAGGCTGCATTAAGCGCCATACATTTATCAATAATGGAGAAACCTATAATTGCTTTGATCGATACTAAACAATATTTGCCTTGTTGACTGCTATCAGCCTATCAGAAAATGACACTGTTTTTCCTCATGCACTGCAGTCCTGAAGTTTCTAGTTTCTAAGCATCACCCAACAGAGGTACGCATGAGGAGACAAATGTCCAATGCAGTCAGATTGAAAATGGTCTTTAAGCCTGCCAACTCCACGCAAATGACTGACAAATGTACAATTAATTGTCCATTAAATTGATCACTAGCAAGTGGGCATCATGTGTGCTGCCTCCTGCATGCTGTATTCAGGCAGCTCCCTTACCTAACCTATAAGGAGGACTTAAAGTAGGGCGAACAAGTCTGAAGTAGACTACTCCCCAATACGCGAGAAATGAGCAATGTGGAAAAATATCAGATTCTCCCAAATTTGTCCAAAGTTCATGTGTATAAAGGGCTTAAAATGAGATTCTCTAACAGCATTAGTTAATTTTTATCTGCTTTGTCTTTGTAACTGCGATCCAAAAACCTTTATAATAGAAGCATGGAAAAAATTAAAAATTAAGTGAAATATTCCTTTGGACTGCAGAGCTACACTCTCAGTTTACAATACCACTTAAGAACACTAGATTCAAAGTTATCCAAACTAAAATGAAG
Organism: Cichlasoma orientale; assembly: GCA_034780415.1. Taxonomy (NCBI): domain Eukaryota; kingdom Metazoa; phylum Chordata; class Actinopteri; order Cichliformes; family Cichlidae; genus Cichlasoma; species Cichlasoma orientale. The sequence continues at coordinate 44,756 of JAVDPK010001039.1, read as the reverse complement.
TCATTACAGGCTTGATTTCTGTTCTTCCATGTACATATATTTCCCAAACTCTAAAGAGTCTTTTTTTGTTGTTAAATTTTCTCCCTGCTATAACGGCTATGTAAAGCTTCCAGCTATTTTGTTATGAAATTATATGAGTTAAGGTAATTTTGTACATCGAATGATGTCTGAGTTTCAGAGAGTAATAAGAAATACAGGACTGGAAAGGTGGGGGAATAACAAGCAAGTTCATACAGCTGTAAGCAATCAATCAGTTAGCCTAGTCATGTGCTCATGTGGTGCAAGAAAAGTGAAACTTAGACAAATAAGTGAAACTGGAAATGCATTTTAGGCATTCTATTATACAAGAGCCCAGTAATTTGACATCTGTACAAATTAAATGCCCCAAATCTCAACGCTGACTCAATGAGGGGATCCCCTGAGGAAAATCCCTAAAGGACTTTATGGGGGTTTCGAGAACCGAGTTTTTTGTGAATTTCCTGAAGATTATAACTCCTAATCAATTACCTGCTAAATAGGTTAGCTAGCCAGCTACCTATGAGCAGTCCATAAGTCAACATTAAGCTGTATGAACTTAGTAGTAATTGCAGATGTGTGTCATAGAGGAGATGTGCACTGGTGATTGGTTACTGGACAATATCAAATCCTGGCAACACAAAAACCATCTAAGAACAAATTATCCTGAGATTAATTACTCAGTCCAAATGCCAAAGTCCAGAATTATTTGAAATGCTGTATAAAATATACTTCGTGTGCACCCACTGCCATCTCATTCGATACTTACTACAACAGGAAGCAGCACCTAAAACCTTAATTCATCACAGCATGAAGAGTGAAACCTTCCTGGTGTTGCTGACTGACCAAATATCATTCCCTGCATAGTTTAAGAGCCACAGAGTTATATACAATTACTTTAACCCTGTATTTTCTGGCAAATGTTTCTTCATTGACGGGACAAAAACCATGCTAGGATGGCTAACTGGAAATGTTAGTCACGCCTTTATTTTCCCCAGTACTTTGAGTAAGAGCTGAGCTAATTTATAGTCAGGCGAGGGGCAGTGATGAATGACTGCATGACTTCCCAAACTTAGCAAATACAGTGCCAATACCACACACTTTACAGTCAGCCTTACAGAAAGCAAGATGAATGTTTGAATTTTACAGTATCATGGAAAACCATATTAGCAAATATTGTCCATAAATGACCTCGTCTATGTAGAGCATCAACATGTATTTGCAGACAATGCTTCCCCTCACTTTGCTGTCAAAGATACAGTTGCAATTTTATACATCATGGTTAGAGAGATGACAATATATCAATAAACAATCTGAAAGTGTAGACTTTTAAACCAGCATTTACAGACCAACTAACTTCCAAGTACCAAAACAGCCTTCTCACTTGTGATTTTAATCTACAATTACAAACCACACTGACCAATCACGCAAGGTTTCTTATCAAGTGAAGCTTTCTGATGAAACTACAAATTAGTCCGCTCCAGTAGCTATTATGGTGACAGTAAAGTTTGCAGCTGAGAGAAGCACACTAACTCCCTGTATGAAAACATGGAGCTATTTCAGAATTAGCACATACGCCAGGATTCAAGGTAAAGTTTCAGCTCAGCAAACATTCAGAGCAACTGACACTTCCCCTCCCTGTTGAGCAAAGACAGAGAGGAAATTCAGAGCTTCACAAGCTTGGCTTGAGATCTAAAGGCTTTTAATGAAAGGGACTCACGCCACTGACTACTATACACCTGATCTACTACTTCCTGAAAGTTTCTCAGGACAGTGTCCAACTTACAGAAACCGCAAAAGGTCGTAAAAAACTATTATGAGAAGCTGATATTTGAAGCTGTCATCATACAAACTTGGATTTTATAAGCAGGAGATAAAAAGCAAGGGGTGGTTTGATATAGATTTGCTAGCCTTAATCCTGATGAAGATTAAAATGACTAAAACTGAAAAAGTCCAGTGCCTAAAGTTTAAGAGTACTTGGTCCAGAGATTGTATGAACCAGGGCCAAGTTGCTACTAACAGGCCTACTCTTTATTTCCCGAGCTTTCACACTGCATGCCTACATATTACTTGCTAGGCATGTGACTTGTGGTATTGTCTAGTACAATAAGACACAGTTTCTTCTGTCTGGTTATGATCAACACAGTGATTAGACACTTTATATACAGTAATATGTGATTATTTTAGGCTTCAAGTTCAAATTCTTATCCATCATCATAAAAGGCCATAAAGAAGCATCATCTGAGAAGTCCTGCAACAGATGGTTTGGCCCCCAAAGAAAGCTGATCTCAATGTCTTGGGGTCAGTCTGGGGTTAAGTGAAGAGTGATGAGAGACTGAGAGAAGTTAAATTCAAGATGACTGAACCTACCTATCAAATACTGGAAAAACTGATTGCACCACGGAGAAATGGTGCCATTTATATGGAAAGGGGTGGTAGAGTGACTGGACTGGTATTTATAGTGTTTTTCTACTGTTAATGAGCCACATTCATCCATACATTCAAACAGTTTTTTTTTTAACCTAGCAACTCACACATGCATTGGAGGTGTTTTGGGGTTCAGTATCTTGCCCAAGGGCAACATATAGACTGCAGGGGCCAAGACACGAACTGTCTCATTAGCAGACAACCCCCTCTTCCTGCAATTGAGTCAGCTTTTTCGGTTTACTACAGTTTGCGTCAAGTTATTATTTATGATAAATAAAGTTTTGGACTAATCTTGACCTTTACACTCTGTATTTATGTAAACTACTCATTTACACATGGACCCTCTTCACCACTTAGTGGACAGGCATTTATTTATTTATTTTTTTTGCCAATTAGATCCTTATTTTATTATATTCTGCTTTTGTGCATGGCATTAGACCATTTAATTTAGATTTTTTTTTTACAGGCTTCTTTATTTTCAGTTTTATTTTTAATTCTATTGCACTTTATTCACTCTGTTATAGGTTGTGTTTAATGTTTTGGCTGTTCTAACTAATGAATTTCCCAACTTTGGTGTAAAGTATTCAATTTCTAAGCAGCGTGTATCCACTGAAGTCATGTCATAGTAACAAATGAACACCTCAAACATCCACCCAACACTCTAACTGTAGGTAACCATAGCAACAGTGTTTCCAGTTGATGGCGAGTTGCCAGTTTAAGGATAAAGTTGGTGATATTACTTTAAAATCTATTAATAAGACACAATATTGCACTGGGTGACAAGATGCTTTATTTTGATGAAGACAGTTTATTTTGAGTCACTCACATACACAACGCTGTAAATAGTCACAAGTAAATCAGATTAATATTGTGGCTGATACAGGGAGGTTATATAAGGAGGAAACATAGCACTCAAACAATCCTCAAAAGAAATCTATGGGAGAACTCTGTTATAGTAAATATGACGACTGCCTTGCACCCACCCCCAAAGAGCCAATCATTAACATTAACAGTAGAAGTTCACAAGAGTTTCAGCTGTGTGGTGGCAGGCATATCTCGCTACTTCTTATCGTAGTTATGTGAACTAGCATGGCATTTGTTCAGTACTCCCGTGGGATGAGCAAAGACAAAGATCTGGAATGAGCAGTTAATGAAGCCATAATTAGGGGTAACTGTTATACAGATCTCAGCACTATATTACATGACAACCATATAAAGCTGAGTTAATAATGCCTGGTTAAAGGAAGATAATAATGGTGCTCATGATCTAATCACAGTCAGGTGATCAGGCCTATGGCAAAAAGATGTTTTCCCATTCTTTGTTGATGGAGAAGCTAAAAATAGGAGCAACAAGTGCAATATTTACATTTGTTTAAAGAATGGTTGTGGAAAAAATATTCAGTTTCCAGCTGTTTGTTCATGTTACATTTGTGTACCATTTTAAAATATATTTTTTGAATCATGTCTTTATTAAGATAAAAATGAAGTTGAAGCTGAGAACTGGAGAGCGAGAAGGCCAGGAAAGTTGAAGAACTAATGAGAGATGGACTAACACATTCTTCATTTATGAAATTTCGTGAACAGGTTGGACTATTTAAAGTAGTTAAAGTGACAACAAAGATTGTACAGTGAATCATTATTGGAATAAGCGGAACAGAATGGATGGATGATGGAAGTGTGATAATACACTAAAGTGTCTTATTTTTTCACCCTATATTCTTAACCACAAGGATCACGGTAAGGCTGGAGCTTATCACAGCTGACAGGGTGAAAGGTGTGGTATCTTATAAGTGGTAAAGACAAAACTGTATTGGAGCTTCATTCTGGTGTGCTCTGCTCATCATTTCCACATATCAAGGTGTCTCATTGCATATTAATGTTTAAGAAGTTAACAAGTGTGCAGTGGAGCTTACATTACTATCTTCAACAAATTCCTGGCTCAAGCATAGTTTTGTTGAAAGGACTTAAAGTATGGCTACAGCGTAGTTACAGCAAATAACACGAGTGAGTTGGGGGCTTTACAGCACATTTCACAAAGAATATAATCTGTTTATTGTGTTGTAGTGTTAGATGCCGATTCAACTTCACTAAAGCTCAGTGGTAAATGTGATAAACGGTGGCAGAATTTTAGTTTTTCTAAGATTCCTAAGTGTAACTTGCTGCTCTTTAACCCTCATAAACCAAATACCACTGACCATACGGGCATTTGGGAGACCTAGGCGTCATTAAAACACGTAATAATATTATACCAGTCAGCTTTTGGTTCTAAATAAAACCTGAAATATTTCAAAGAAGCTCCACAATCTGTTGCAAAACAGATACAAATGTACCATATGTGTTTATGTAACATTATCTGGGCCTAAAGCAATGTGACATCTTGCAGCCAAATGTCTCACCAAGCCGTATATTACCGATGGAAAAGTACAAACGATAAAGACTGAGGAAATTTTAACGACCTGCAACTAATAAATCATATTAAGTTGCAGAGGTTGCACAGTTATTCCGTCCTGTGAGCTGTCCAGTTATTAAATGACAGCTGGCTGGCCAGCAGAGCGAGACAGCCAATCAGAGAGCGAGCTAATGTTAGCCAGCCAGACATGCTAAGGATGTTGCAGCTTATGGACAATGAAAGGTTGTGAACTGAAAGAGCAGTTATGCTGGTCTCATGTTTATTATGGTTGCTATTTTCACACGGGTGAACATTTCGTGTCTAGCAGCTGTAACCTGCTTTAGAGGAAGTTGGTGCAGGATAAATGTGTGACAGGGCCTGGCTAGCTTAGCCGCTGTGAGCTAATCCAGCTAGCTTTCCAGCTAGCTGTCAGCTGACCTGCCGTCCTTTCAGGGGAGCTTTAGCTTTTTCCTATGAAGACTATACTGTCAAAATGTGCACCGCAGCCCCGCACGGGTTTGGGCTCCCTAATAGTGCCCCCCCTCTCCTCCCAAACAGCGCTGACACAGGCAGGTTCCCCCCTCCACTCCTCCTCCCCCCCGTCCACAGCCGGGCCCTCCCCTCTTACCTCGGAATTTCAGTTCGTGCTGAGGCTCCAAGAGCAGAACCTGTTCCGGCCTGGCCATGTCCCAACAGCTGGAGTGGGATTATCACACTGCAACCAGTTCCCGTGTTAGGATGTTGTCGAGTGTTGCAGCGTCAATAGAGTTTATTTATCAATGAATCAGCGGTGGATATCCCGTCCCCCCGATCAACTACTGCTACTCGAGGTACTAACGCCTGTTGTGATGCAGCAGGAAGGGAGTGAGAGACAGCCAGCTGACGTCACTGCCTCTGCATAGCCACCCGGCGGTGAGGAGGAGGAACGGGGTGGAGGAGGGTGCTGCCGGGGTGCACCCAGGGCTGGTGGGGACACCACCTGCGTTTTTCTGGAAACCTGAATCCAGCGACAGTACGTGGCTTACACATGCAGGTTTTAATTTCAGCCTAAAAAGTTAAGCATCTAAGTTTACCAACTGTCACCCTCAGTGGTGGAAGGAGTGCTAACATCTAGAACCAGTGTACTAATGGAATATATTACTTAATAAATAAGTAAATACAAATCAACTTTGCAAGTTCTTATTTCAGACTGTACTTAACTAAAAGTAACTAACCACTGTTGGCAAAATATGACAAAGTAAGTAAAAAGTACAGATAGTTCTTGTGCTGTGACTGATGTTATTAGTCTCCAGTGTTACTTTACAGAAGCAGCAGTGTGATAATTATAATCATTTATACTCACTTTATTAGGTACACCTGTTGAACAGCCCGTTAACGCAAATATCAGCAGATCACATGGCAGAACCTCAATGCATTTCGGCATGTTGACATGGTCAAGATGACCTACTGAAGTTCAAACCAAGCATCAGAATGGGGAAGAAAGGTGATTTAAGTTACTTTGAATGTGGCATGGTTGTTGGTGCCATCTCTGGGGTTTACAGCGAACGGAAAAGAAACAGAGAAAACATCCCGAATGCGGAAGTTCTCCAGGTAAAAAAGGCTTGCTCATGTCAGAGGTCAGAGAATGGCCTGACTCCTGTGAGCTGATATGAGGGCAAACGTATCTCAAATAACCACTCATTACAACCAAGGTATGCAAAAGGGCTCCAGCAGCAGAAAACCACACCAGCACAAGACCACAGTTCAGGCTGCTGGTGGTGTAGTGGTGTGGGGGATATTTTCTTGGCACACTTTGGGCTCCTTAGTACCAACTGCCTATATGAGTATTGTTGCTGGCCGTGTCCGTTCCTTTATGACTGCAGTGTACCCATCTTCTGACGGCTGCTTCCAGCAGGATAACACACCATGTCTAAAAGCTCAGATCCTCTCAAGCTGGTTTCTTGAACATCACAGTGAGCTCACTGTACTCGAATGGCTTCCACACTCACCAGATCTCGCTTTTGGAATGTAGAGGAACAGAGATTTGCAACATGGATGTGCAACTGACAAATCTGCAGCAATTGTGTGATTCTATCATATCAATATGGACCAAAATCTCTGAGGGATGTTTCCAGCACCTTGTTGAATCAGTGGCATGAAGATATAAGGCAGGTCTAAAGGCTAAAATGGGTCCAACCTGAATAAAGTGGCTCTGTTAGTGTATATGAATCACTTATTTAATATCTGTGGCATTCATGAGTTTTTCTGATAAACCTATTTCTATAAGTTTGTAATATATATATTTTTAAAATAACAATTAAATATTCTGATTCTGTTTTGCAAACCGGTGTTGGAACATAATTTTCCCCCCCAGTCCACATGAATTGTACCCTCCATGTAATGAAGAGAAAAAAAGAGTTCGGTGGCACAACAGTGAACTGTGATCTCAGCATTGCCAGCATGTTTTGAACACAGGTCACATCTAATTACGCCAGAGGATCTGCTTGCACCCCTGAATGTGAAGAAAGATGTGCCTTAAATTATTAGAGATGTAGAATATGCAGACGTAATGTAAAAATGTCATTGATTATATAGAGTATAATTGGTAAAGAACATGATTTGACTCTTTGATTGAACCCAGAAGTGTGCTGTAAGAGTTCAACCAATGAAGAATTTGAATATAGATGCTGTATATCAGGAGTTTAATAAGTACTGGGAGGTTGTCAAATACATGTTCTGCCTTCTAAGCACAACTCAAAGAGCAGTGAAAAGCCCTCCGCCAGTCGAACACACATCTCAAGTGTCATTTTTATATATATATAGCCATGCAGCTGGCTGCCAACTGAAAAGCACAACTAGTCACTAACAACACTGTCACTGTATCCCCAAGGAACATCTTAATGCACACATCTCTCATGGGCCAAACACAGTGAGGCAAGAAAACTTCCCACAGGCTGCAGGTACACAGTCATGCACTTATTTTTGGAAATCTTTTATTAGTAAACAACAGACAATTCCCTTTTTACACATTTGTAATTACACTGCAAACAAGTGTTTTCAGGCATATGTTACAATCAGTATGAAACATAGTAAAAAGCTAAATATGGTAACTACACTGCTGATGATTTTACTGCAGATGGTGTACAGGTATATTGTGTTCACACAACCGGCTTCAAATAGAGTCATTGACTTGTGTGCAATTTGATGGTATATATGTAAACTGTAAAAGATAGATAATATAGATTAAGCATATTCCCAGGGCCAGCCCAAGACTATATTTTGTCAATGCAAAACTACTGGCACACAATTTCTATTCATGCCTCCTGTTTCCAAATGAGGGAAAATATGTGTAACATAATTAATAATCAAACCTTAAACCTTTTAAGCAATCGTGTGATTAGCACTTAATTCAAATCAGCAATTTAAAAATGGTTAAATATGTGTGTTGTGGTAAAACGGCTTCGACATTATTTGGCAGTAAGAATCGAGCACACGGTCAAAAACCTAAAGCAATATCAAGGGAAACTAAGAAGTCTGAGGCTTTACAGGATTATTTCATCGAGTGACTTCACAGAGATAATAACACACTGCAGGCAGAATGTTAGTAATATGGGCCAATTAATACAATAAAGTCAAAGTGCAGCTTTCAAAGTACCAGAGTGATTTCCCTTTTTAATAAACTCAGTGAAGCTGTGGTAAGTACTGGCTAGAGTTTGCTTTCTAATGTAGTGCTGGGAGAACCATCACAGAGAGCAGAGTAAATTAAAAGTTTACGTTTTCTCCTCTGGCTTTCAAGCGTTGACCCAGTCACACTGCCCATTCAATCAACTGCAGATGAGTGACAAATTAGGTGAAAAATCTTTAAATATATTACTCATCAATACTAAACACTATTATGCGTCAGTCAAAGGCGTTCCATGCCTCCATTAGAGTTAATGAGATCAGGAGAACCAATGAAAAGTTGCTTTGAAGCGGTGCTGGTGGCATGTGGTACACTCTACTGCAACGCTCCATTTTTCTTTTAATTTGTCACCCGCCTGTGTTTCCGAGCAAAACGCCCATCAATTCAGCATAAAAGCAAAACAAACTATCAACTTATCATCTAGTGAAGGAATGAAGGACTGCCTTTCCTTGTTTTTAATGTCACATTTTGAGCGTGTCATAATAAATTCTATTGCACTCGACAGGAAAATCCTAAAACATTATGCAGCACTGCGTACTACGCGACTCATCTGTAACAGTAACATTTAGGATGATTGACGGCAAATGGTTGTTTGTGTGGATAGAAAAACAAATTGAGCTCACATCTGTATCTTTTCTTCAAAATTTGAAAAGAGGTTTGGGGAATAATATGGCTCAAAAGATTCAGATAAAGATAAAATAACCAAAATTAGAAAGTCAGTTCGGGTTCTACTTAGACGTTAGACCAACCCTTTACATGTCACGTGAGTAGCTGATCACCCATCAGGGAAACCTTGGGTTGTGGCATTCTGATGCATGTTGCTTAAACAAGCACCATGCAAGCACCAACCTCTGGAGGTGAATAATATGGAAGCTTGTTTCTGCCACTGAAAAACTTTTTTTTGCCATCCATAAGTTAAAATTTCAGATTATTATCTTAAAATTTCAAATTACTAACTCAAACTTTTGACTAATGAATGGCAAAAAAAAAAAAAAAAAAAAAAAAGTCAGTGGTGGGAACAAATGCTTTGTGTGGTTTTTTTTTCAGTGGCAGAAACAAGCGTCCATAAAAAGGTGAAGCTGGCGATGTAGTGCCAAAAACTGCAGTTCCTGTAGTGGCCACTTGAGGCTGGCCCCAAAAGTGAGCCAATGCCAACCTTCATCTTTGGAACTAACATGTCAACAGCTTGGCTCAAAAACATTTGTGGTCATTAGAGGCCAGTCTGCTCTGTGGTGTGTCAGGTGTGTTGAAACATGGACAGATTTCTCCTCTACTAATTGGAGTCACTGAACTGGACTTCTCCAACATGTTTGTGGTGTTGGTGCCTTTTTGGAGAACTTTTAATGGAACTATCAAACAAATAATACAGCCCCTTGCGTGGTACAGTCTGACCAAGAGGTTTGTGTGTCAGTTTTTGTGATTGAAATTCAAGTATTTTGTTAATGGATGCAGTCAGTCAGTCAGTCAATCAAGCTGGCATTAACTTTGCACTGCATTATCGGGGGCAGCATTAAGCCATCAAATTGTAGAAATTCAGAAATCAATGGGTGATGTCATCTTCCATATATAGTCTATAACCCACGTAAAGATTGTTGTAGAAATTACTTGCAAATGCAACAAAAAGGTGTTCACCCAGCATCTAAACTGATCCCAATCCATTAGAGGATCTGATTTGCACCAGAATAAGCCAGATCCCCCGAGAAATTACCCCACAACCAACAGGACCCAAAGGATATGCCGCCCCAATCCCTATCTTAAGAAGTCTGACGTGTTTTGGCTGCACAACCTACACAATATAAGGGAGACTTTTTTGAGGACTACCTGTGTAACAGGCATTACTAGATGGATCACACAGTAATAATGATTTACGTGGTGTAGAGTACCAGAATTAAAGTTCAGCCTCGCACTGAGAGCCCGAGGTTTAGAAGAATAAGGCAGAAAAGCTGAAAGAAAAGGAAAATCAGAAAAGAGATTCTGGAACAAAGCACATAGTGAGTAATTCAGAGCAAAACAGAGGCCAAGGTTCATTAAGGGGTCAGCGTGTCGACACAGCGCCATGTCTAATTCTCTACCCATAACCTTCTGCTAACGGGAGGTTTAAGCTCTAAAATATGAGTTTCCTCTCGACGAGGTTTAGTTTCCAGTTTTTGCCGTTTTCATCGGAGGCCAAGTAGTAAAACAACATTGGATGTGCGAGCCAAGGCTGATTATGTGGTGAGGGGGAAAAAACCGGAAAGATGATAAATGTTTATGTGACAATTAAAGAATTTGGCAAGTCCTCACAAAAATCAACCTCCCTTGTTAAAGTGTTGTAAAGTAGCAGCAAAAGAGTAAAGACGGGCGTGTTTCCCAGTGAGCACAATGGGATTAGAAAATAGGGAAGGGAGACTGGCAGGATTCTCAGTACCTGGGGCGTTATGAAGCACTTCATACACAGGATGCTGTTAATACTTCTTCAGTAATTATAAGGGGAAATGACAAACAGATGTGAGCAGCTGGAGCTGTTATCATATAATAATCAAGAGTCAGTATTTTGTCCTGATTAGAGCACCATCAAAGGGAGGTCCTGATAATGAGGTTCCTCTAATCACAACGGTGGGAATTTGTCGTCATTCTCAGGAACAAGTGGCATCTTTACAAGCCACAGGGAGAAAAAAAAAAAACCCCGTCAAAACACACAATAAAACAGTAAAAGGAAAAGTTCATTTTTAGGGAAAATGCTTATTTGTCTTCTGGCAAAGGTCTAGATAAATGACAGGAGTCTGTCCATCACACGAACCACCAGCAATCAGCCGGTTAGAATGCCAAGCCTGACTCTCTCCTGGCTCCAGCCACATATTTACCATACAGACATGATGGCGATATCAATTTCCCAAAAAGCTGAACTATTCCTTCAATGTAAAGGAAGCAGGCTCCCACACATCTTTCATTTCTGCTTCTTTTTACTGTGCGATTGCGGTTTACATCAAAACATCCCTCTGGTATTTTGCCTCGGTTAAAGCAGCAATCACACACTAAAATTTAAATTAAGCGTGCACAATCCTTCTTGGAGTAGACTGTGGCTGGAAACAACCAGTGCTGCGATGAAAGGATCACAGAGAGAGCCAGGCTTTTTATTAGGATGACTAACATCGATTTTTTTTTTTCCTGCTTCAAAATCTTATATAAAACATTGAATTCACACTTTTGGTTCCTTCAGAATGTTCGGAGAGAGATCTCCCAACAACAAAAAAAAAAGCAATAACTTAACTACTATGAAGATTATTTGTCAAGAATTAACCACTTCATTTCATGTTTTTGGTTGAAAGACTGCAAATCTGTACAGATCTGCAGTTTGTCAATGCTCAGTAAACCTGAAGTTTTTCTCCTGCCAGGAGCTTTCAGAAAAAAACAAGATGATTTGCTGTAGTTGACAGCCATAAAATATATATTTGCTACAGCTGTCCGAGTGTCACTGCTGCACTCGCGTGTCTGTAAGGTGTCTGAGGGTGTGTTGTGGCTTTAAGCTGAAGCAGGCCAGGAAAAAGAAAGTGGGCAAAGCTTGGGTCACAGGTCACCAGCATCATCAGCAGCACGTCCTGCGAGACTCTGAGGCCTGACGACCCAATTTGAAAGCTCTTTTCGAAGGTCCTCCTGCTTCCTCTACAACAGGGATACGCTTACCTAAGAGAACGCACACAAATAAAGACATTAGTCTCCAGCATTCAGCTTACCCTTTTCTATTCATTTTCATATTTTCTTACTCTTAAACAATATTTTATCTATTTAAAAAAACTGATTTGTTTAGTGCAACATAACAGGACACTGACAATAAATACTGAGATTCATTTCTGTGATAAACATATATTATACTGAGTGTATTTTCCCAAACTGATACATATACTGCAGTTTGTACTACAAAATGGTAAACTCACCATATATAGGGAGAGACTAGGTTAAACTTGAACATTTTTTTAAAAACTAAAATATGCAGAGTAGCTGTGTCCAAGCTGCATACTGCATAATAATAATAAGTTTACTGAGATAAAAAGAAATGAACATGTTATTATACTTAATATATGAATGATTAGCCTTTCGAATGCCACACAGCCACAGTCTCATACAACACACTAAGTAAAGCAACTTTGTTAAGTAGAGCTGTGAGTATGTTAATGGGACTACAAACTACAAAGACTTGATTTTTGAGTGTGCTGTATATTTACATAGGCAGTATGAATTACAATATTTCTGAGCCATGCTACTTATGGCTCAAAAATATTCATAGTGTGAATGGTGTGAAAACAGAAAACAGAAGTTGATAAATATAAATATCAATATTTGTAGACATTTTACATTTCCTTATGTGAACATTTGTCAACAATCAGTGTTTGATCAGTTTGTTTAATTATGAGTATAACATAGTAAAAAAACTTTGGTTTATTTTCTCTAACTTACTAAACAAACAGGGAAACACAAAGTATGGAATAAAACAGACATGGACTAAGCCTTTTCCTAGATTACAAAAAAACTCCATTCAATAGGAAATCTCTATTGAAACAATTGACGCTATAGGTCTAGTTTTAATCCCTATCTGGGTTCATATAGTATGCAGTATTATGCAGTACACATATCTGCAATATACAGTACCAGTCAAAAGTGTCCCAACTTTTGTTGTTTTGTGTGTTGGGACACTTTTGACTGGTACTGTATAACTTTTTGTTTTGTTTTTGTTTAGTGAAGCTCAGGTTTGTCTGTTACTATTGGCAGGATAAACTATTTCTACACCCACTTGTCTCTTCAATTTTTTGGTGAAATGATTCTGCTTTACTTCCAACAGAGTCTTAAGTGTAGCTTGCTTTGGCTGTGTTCACTGTCCCACACACAAAACAACAAAACTTTAACGGCACTCAGTAGAGTGCGTACCTCCCCCCTCCCCAAGTCTTCTATGTGCCAGTGCTACCTTTTGAGTTATAGTGCTAACAGACAGACAGAGACAGACAGACAGGCAAACAAGCAAACAGGGTGAAAACATAACCTTCCTCTATCTATCGTTGGACGTGGTAATTATATCTCTAATAAACTGTATTTTTCAAAACACGGTAATCCTGCTCTAAAACACACTGGGGAAAAACTATTTCCCTAATGCTGTTCATTGCTTGATTTGTCAGGGTAAGATCCCGTGGACGTTCAGGCCAGCAGCACCAAATGCTCAAGAAACGCACTCACTTATCTCTACAAACACCTCGTTGATGTTAATGGCATTCTTGGCGCTGGTTTCTACAAAGACGGCATGGATGGAGTCGGCGTAGTCCTTGGCATCCTTCTCTGGCACTTCCCTGCAGATGAGGGAGATGTGTCAAAACTGTTATGTTGCAATTTGTACACAGTTTCTCAGATTGCATGCCTGACCTGATAACCATCAAATGTTTTTCTACAGACATTATTGGGAAGATTTTGCAATTTCATGGATAGGTCTGGGAGGCATAAAGGAAAAAGAAAACAAAACACAGAAGTGGACAAATACCATGAGCTTTTTAAATCCACTATTCCCACATTGTCAAGACACGCGAGCGTTTAATATGTGTCTATTTTGCCTATATTTACAGTACAGTCTTCATGCTATTTCTGACGCAAATGTTAAATATTATTCTGACAAAAAAAAGGGTCACAATACATCCTCACAATATTTTTTCTCTTCTATCAAACAAAACATGTCTTCTGAGGTCAACCGAGAACTCATAATCACAGTGAATCCAAGTGTTCACAGCACAAGAGTATCATCTCTAAGTGAGGATTACCTCGCATCTGACAAGTCACATTTGTTCCCAGCGACTGCAACAACTATATTAGGAGGGCCGTGCTGGCGCAGCTCTTTCACCCAATCCTTCAGTGTTTGGAAGGACTCCTGTTGGCACAGGGAAGCAAGATGTTACACTGAATAAAATGATACCGAGAAAAGCATGTAGCATCTCCTGTGGAAGTTTAAGGAGCAGGCTGGAAGTCAAGAGAGTTAAATGAGATGATCAATAACACTCGTGGTTATGGATAAATTACATTAGGAAAATTCTAACCCCGGTGACCCCACCTCTCGCCCAATGATAGCTCCAGCTTGTCCGGGGTCGGTCCCAGGAACCTCCTGGACGTGCCCAAAACACATAACCTAGGAGGCTTCCATGAGGCATCTTAACCAGACGCTCGAACCAAAACAGTTAGCCTGGTTTTCTCAAAAAGTGAATAACATCTTGCTAGAATTTATTTACCAATATCAAACAAACAATATTTAACATGTTTACCAGTGAAATCTAAAGGTGCTGGTAGAAGAATTTCTTAGCCTTTGGACAATCCTGTTTCTTCTGTTTCTAATCTTCACAGAAAGCTAAGTGAAGCTAGATGACATTTTACATCACATGATGAGAGTGGCATCGACCTTATATCATTATTGGCAAGACATCGTATTTGCTAAAATATTAAATTCCTTTAATGCACGCGAATGAAACATTCATGAAGCGATTAGTACTTGAGGAAAAGGGAAAATTCACCTCTTTTGTGATGTCATAAACAATGATTGCTGCCGCTGAACCTCTGTAGTACATCGGCGCCAGAGCACGAAACTATTGGAAGACAAAGAACAGCCAAGTAAGAAACAAGCCGATGATAAGTATCAGTCTTTAAAGGAAATCTATGACCCCTACTGGTCAGGCAAGAATATTGTCAATAACCTTCATCTCTCATTAAACTCGATTTAGCTTTGAAACTATATGAAACTAAAAATGATCAGAATAAAGAACAAAAATTGAAATCACTGTATTCAATAAGCAATCTTAACTCATCTCTGGAGACCATTTACCCCAATTGCCTTCCAATTTTTCATTTTTGGATAGGAAAAGAGATCTAAATATATAATTTTAGTATAACTGTACCACACAGACATTCAAATAATGTTTTTCACAGGCCTAGGATAATCCATTACATAGGTACAGACCTGTGGAGGTTACATCACCACATGTTTCTTTAAACCCAATAATGCTAACTGTATCAAACTCAGCAAAGAGTATAAAAATAGACAAAAAAAGACAGAAGGAGTACCATTTTACAAACTAAAGGCCTGGTATTCTGAGCCTATAATCCGAGGGGCTTTATTCAAAATGAGTGCATGGCAAGTCTTTCCACCACAAACTCACACATGTGAAAGCTATCAAGAGAAAGATGAGCAGAAAGTGTCAAAAGCTGTTAGAGTTTGGATATTTATGGAACACTATACATGTGATCTTAGCCCAATACGTCAGAAAGCCCTGCATAATCAAAGCAGCATGTGCAAAATTTCTAAATCCATAGCTGCCTGGGAGGCTGGGGGTTTGCCAGGATTTGGTATTTTGCTGGTAAAATACACTTTTCAGTGCACAGTGAGGACTAGCTTCAACAATGGGATCTGTCATAATATTTAAAAACACCTTTTTTCAACCACATGTGGAGAGAACAAATGAGGTTAAGCCCACCAGCCAAAAGTGAGCACTGAGCTCCACAAACAGGCGGCAGATTTTGTGAATGATTTGCCATCATGTAATTCCACTGATGAAAGCAACTACATTTACTCTACAATTCGGAGGCACTTCATGATCTTCTTCATAATGGAAATGATAGAGATCGTGCTTTTGTGCGCAGCTGCAGTTGATTCTGGGTCAGGAAAGAGACTGTAAAGTGCTAATTCTGTCGCTTCTTTATGAATACCTAATTTTCTTTAACATTTTTTCCTCAACAAGCAGGAATTCTGACTATAATGTCATGGAGTAGCATCAGACCATAGTATTACTGCTTATTCTTGAGTACAAGAGCTGCATAGTGTGTGTATTACACTGTTTTGTTGATGCATACTGTACATAATTAAGAGCCCAAATGTTTATTGTTGAAGTGCTTTGTCTGCTGAAACAAATACAGACTATTAATATTTATAAAAATGTGGTTAAGAAGTAGAGACAATCGAGGATTTTGAGATTTTCTTGTTGCCTTTGAGCGAATAAAAGATCAAAAGCACAGTTAAAGATTTGAAAAAATGACTAAGGGAGAATCTCTTTATACCTTCTTGCAGTATATTCTGCACTGAGGCTTTTGACAGGCCAATAAAACCATGTGTCATGTATTAACTAATGATATTTATTTTAAAAGAAACAGCTCATGTCTCAGAAAGACCTTCACTTGGAATGACCCTGCCTTCCCGCCAATTCTATTTTCCTTTACAATACGATGGAATAAACTATCCATCTTGGAGTGACACCGTTACCTCAGGAAAGCACACATTCCACATAATTATAGTTGTTACTGGCCCCGTCCACCAACAGGAATCCAGCCTGGGATATTTGGCAGCGGCACTGAGGAGAGTGCTGTCTGTTTCACTGGCTAGTACTGTGCTGCACCACCGCCAGTCCTGTGTGGTCTATCTGTGTTTTAACCCAAAGAGCAATCACAGTGAGGCCAGACGACTGGCCACACAGCAGTGCAGAAAACAGCCCCAGTGATGCCCAGCAGTGAGTACTGATTAATTGCAGAAACCACAAGCTGGGTGTATAATGAAAGGCACCCCCCCCCCCATTCCACTAGGACGCATGCTCCCTTTTGCTTGTTTTCTGTGAGAAAGAGTAGTCCTCCAGGGGGAGACCTGGACGGGCTGTTGACAGCTGGGCTCAGATGTGCTCGTAAGGCCTCATCTGGTCTTGAGATGTGGATTTTGCTTGTGGAAATCACAGAGCTTTCCTTTCTGCCCTTGTCTCTCCTTTCACATGCATTGGCTGGCTTTGTATTCCTCTTTCTCAACTCGACAGATTTCAATAGGCCAAAGCTCCACGGAGGTTAGAAAATAAGCCATGAAAAGCCTCCAAATACCACAACAGCTTTGTAGGGGAAAAAAAAAAAAAAAACAACACACAGACACAGACACATGCAAAACCCACCAAAGGAATGTTGCTACTTTTTTAATCATAAATGTGAGCCACTTGAAAGCTTGAGAGGCCACACAGGCGTTAGAAAGTGAACAGAAATGTGAGAAAAAAATACAATAATAGAAATTAAAAAAAAAAAAAATTGTTGAACAGGAGAAAGCAGAGAAGAAAAATAAAAGAGGACATAATGACATAGAGTGGCACCGGCTCACACAAGACACAACAGCAGCACATGCCAGTGAGCTGAGAAAGCTTGAGTTTTATCCTCCAGTCTGATCTTAAATTGGCTTCCTCAATGTTCCTAACATCCACAAAGAAGCAGAGGCCTCCGGGAGGGGGGGGGGGGGGGGCGAAGGAGGATAAAAGACAAGCAGCATCTTATCTCACCTCTCCAGAGAATGCAGCACCAGGGATACCACATTACAATAGAAAAGCCGTGCGCATGAGAAAAGGAGAAGGCCGCGAGCAAGAAAAGGGAAGTGGTGTGGATAACTAATGCAGAGAAAGGGCGGCTATAGCGTGAGTCAAGAGAAAGCAGTTCCTTAAGCCACAAGTGTCTGAGGAGCGGTGCCGATTTCACGAGCTTAAATGCTGAAATAAAACACCAAAATATTGCCTTTTTCCTATATCACATACCATTTGCAAGTGTGATTCAAGTCCTGACCTTTGCATGGGTGGCAAAATATTTCAAATTTGACATTTACAAACACACTGCAGTGCAAATTACATAAGAAGGGCTGCCTCTGCATATTAACTGCTGACAAACAATACTTTGCAGAAGTGTGAAAACAAAATAACATAGAAGGACACCGCTGGTTCCCGTTTTTATTTGTGTGTAAAAACTATCGCAATGACAAAGGGGAAAGGAGGAAGGGAGAGGCAGGACAAAGATCAAAGATGACAAAAGGAACAAATCATGAATTCGATTGGGTGCTTCTACGTGACTTAACAAACTCCACTCAATGAATTAAAAGAAAACTCTGCGCGCGCCATTTAAAATAATGGAAAAGGGAACTCTTAAAACAAGAGCACTAAAATAAGATGGTTATAAATGAACTTGGGGAACTCTACCTATAGAAAGGTAAATATTGCCCCCTATCAGAAGTAATGACTAACTACAGTATTCAGTTTTCCCATGGTTGGTTTAAAGAGTGATGCATGCACATGTAAGCAGCCCTTTTACTTCCTTTCAAAGAACATGGTGGGAATCAGGAGATTTTTTCAATACTACAAACAGACTGATAGTAATGTTAAAACTGAACTATTCCCCTAAGCTGTTAAGGTTAATACCTCAGTAGGTAATACTAACCCGCTCCTGCCCTGCCGTGTCCCAAATCAGGAACTTGTGCAGCTCGTTTTGGTATTGCACTGTTTTGGTCATGAAGGATGCCCTGGTGAAGAGAAACACGATACACCGCAGATTTAAAACAAATAAAACCGACATGAAGACTTACAAGTTTTTATCCAGCTCTGATTTTGTTTATACAATAAACTCAGTTCCAGCAACAAAAGCAACATCCCAAGTGTTAAAACATTCAACAAGGCTGATTTACATCACATCAATCTGAGTCAGCTCAGTACTGGATTTTTTTTTTTTTTTTTTAAGTCTGACAACAAAATCAACATTTGGTCTCAGTTATAAAACTGTATTTAGATTTTCAGCAACAAACTTCAGCAACAACCTGTCTGCCAAAAATCAGCAGATATTTCAAACCCAAAGAATAAGTGTGTGGAGCAGCTGTTCGTAGCTGGAATTTCTGATTTCTTTTTTTTTTTAATCTGTCAAAAATCTTGCTACATTGTATCAAAGAAGATTACGTTATTTGCCCCAAAAGAATTTTAAAACTCATTTACTTAACTTATGAAAGGCTAAATACCAAAACTGCAAGTTACAATTGTTAAGCCATGTTCTCAGTCTGAAACACCAAAGTTATTCAGTGTATCCTTAGACAACAACAAAAAAAAAGAAAGTCCTGACATTTTGGAACCTAGAACAAACAATCACCATGCACATTTATTTTCTGCCAGCTGATTAATCAACAACTCTAACTGTTGTTATAATGACCTGCAAAATTACAACAACAAATTAAAAAAAAAAAAAAAAAAGACTCTTCTAGAGTGGGAAACAGCAGGAACTTACCCAATGGTTGGATTAATGTTTGGGTCAAAGCTGTCTTCCACAAATCTGCACACAATACTCGACTTTCCAACTCCAGTATCCTGCAGAGACAAAATAAAGACGTTTACTAAACATGGTACTAGAAGAATATAAGAACAATCTCTGGCAATATGCCTGGACATTAATGACTTTTAATGGGATCTTCTACCTTCCTGCCACCCCTGGTATAATCTGTAAATTACTGATGGAATGGGCAATCATTATTTACCTTAGGAGATAAAGAAAAGGACAAGTCTGATGATGCGACCTGAAGAATGTCATAATGAGACACTGCCACAGACAATGGTGGTTTATGCTGCTGCTATAAGCAGTCTAGACATGGATGTTACTTGTGCGAGCCCTCAGTTAATCATTTATTCAATAACACATCTTGTTTTGTCAAATTTAATTGTTTTTTTTTAATGCTCAGATGGTGCATAATCACAATTCCTTTTCAGCCTGCCAATTATTAACTGAGTTACTGCTTCAGCGCTATTTTAATCTTATTAGTAGAGCTAAATGACTAATCTTCCTATTTTTTTTTCTTCACTCTAGATATACATGAATTTGGTTAATGGGCCTGATTTTTAAATAAAGAATGCAGCAACGATGAGTAATACTGCTTGACATAGTTACAGATGTGTGTCAAACTAAATCACAAACCAACATAAAATGTAATGTTGCATATATAATAATAGTAAGCTGTTCACTGCACCTTGGATTTGATTCACTGAACTCAACAGAATGTATACACACCTTTCTTATTTTCACCACTGGTGGTGAAAAGCCTGTCTGACAAGTCAGTGCAAAATCAGATTGAAAATGACTGTCAATGTCACAGCACATGACAGACATTGTTTTCGTAATTCTCATACCACTCGGAGAACTCTCATGGCCTATGGGTGAGGGCATTGTTTCCTAGAAAATACTGCCATTGCAGAAATGTTTCATTACAAAATAAAGGTGACCCCGACACCCAAAGGACACTACTAGATACAAGGCAATAAGGTCCTCCTCACAGCAAAACAGAGCTATTGTGGGGGTTAATAGTCAGATTTTGCAGTTTATCACAATTTTAATGTATGAATGCATGCATAGTTTCCCAGAGGCCAATGTGACACCTCCAAATGTCTTTTTTTGTCCAACAGGGGAAAAAAACAAAGATATTAGATTTACACTGACATTGCTGGTTGACATTTGGCTTTAAAGTGATCTGATCTATTTTTAAAATAGCCACAAGCTGACTAATAGCTTGACTAATAGTATCAGCACCGATGTAACCCTGTAAGTGAATGATAGAGAAAAGAGGATGAGGATTTCCCCCCGGCAGTGGATAATATGGATAATGCAATATTAATGGTACGTTGATCAAGTGATTGATGCCTTGCTCAGCTACTGAGTGTACTCTAATGTATAAAAGTCCGAGTGCTGTCACTGGCACAGATTTATTTATTTATTTTTTCGAATACATTGTACTGCCACTGACTTGATCACAGATTCGCGCAGGTAAAACAGCCCTGTCCATTAGCGATGCACAGGTATTTGGTTTGTGAAAGAAGAGCAGTACAACTCCATTAATGCTCCAGTTAAAGTGTGTATATATGCAATCAGATTAAAAAATATCGATGCTTACTCACCCCCAAGAGGCAGACTTTTAACTCTCTCAGAGCCATATCGATCTCCTCTCTCACATCGAGTTTGAGATGAAGATCATTGACTGTTTTCTCCTCTGCTTGCCTTTTTTTTTTTTTAACGAATCTTAAATACTCTTCAAGTGGTCTTTGTTTACAAACAACTTTACAACATCGTGGTCAAAAGCTGGCATACACACATCTCAAGCCGGGTAACAGCTCCCGTTGTAAGCGTTAAAACAGCCGGCAGGTCGTCGTATTAGCCATATTATGTTTATTGTAAACAGCTACCTCCACCACATCGCTCAGTCTCCATCTTGAACTACGGCGTGTGGTCACGTGACCACTTCGGCTTTTTTTTTTTTTTTTTTTTAAATTGTTCGGAGATACACAAAGCCCTCCCCACAGGCGCTGTTTTAATCCCAGTTATGTCGAGTTTATACCCGTGTTGAGTAATGGTTCTTGGGTATAGTTGTTTAATACGGCATTAGTCAGTGAAAAGCAGCATCAGGAAGTACTTTCAGGAAGTAGTTTGCCTCCTTGTTTGAGTGACAGCTGTGCGGCGGTGACAGCCCACACGGGACGGCAGCCCGCAGAGCCGAGCCGAGCTGAGCCGACGCTCAAGATGGCAGGTAATGGCACTTTTTAAACCGTGTTTTCTTCAGTACTTCAATACCGCTATGCTGGTACTACTGAAGCGTTGTTGTTCTGTTGAGGTTTGCAGTAGTTAAATAGCAGCTTCTTCTTCACTTCCTGTGTAGCATTCCCGGACGAAGTGAGAGAGGAGTCAAGCGAAAGGGCTGGACAACCCGTGTTAGCAAACTTAGCAGCATCTAGCCAGCTAAGCTAACGAAAGCTCCTTATGGGCTATCGAAATTGGTGACTTTGGGAGTACATTGAATCCTATATCTGCTCAGTACGTGTAGATTATTTTATTAATCACTTCAGGGCTTGGTGGCTAGACACTATGACCCGTGTTTATTATCGATCTGTTGTCATATCAAACGCGAGCGAGTTGACCTAGCCAGCGTTAGCCGAGTTGCTAAAGTCATGTTCAGCCATAAGCTGACCAAATCCTCCTTTACATCATAACAAAGGGCCGATGTTGTTCTGTGCCAGCGTGCTTTTTTGGGGAGGTGCTGTAAAACATATTATAGCGTTATTTATTCTACTCATGAAACACAACATTTAATGTGTGGTTTCGAGGCAGGACTTGCATTATATTTAGAGCACATTCCCTTGCTTGCCCAGTTGTAAACACTCGCTTCTCCTTCTGGGATTTGTTTCTGGTCTCTTCCTTTGACTACCCCCATCTGCTATTGTCCTATATCTAGGGCTGTGTGGTATTGGAAATAAACAGTGGGGTTTTCTTCTACTAGATGACGTGATTACTTATAAATGTTTCACTGAAAAGGTGACAATTTCAAATAAAATAAAAATAAAAACAAACAAACAAAAAAACCCACCTCTTTAAATGCATTGGGCGTAGGGCTGTAAATTTAACTTTCAACCATCTAGACTAGAAATTTTGATGGACTTGCATGCTTTTCTGAGGAAAAGAGGAAGACCACAGAGAAGATTCACGGATGTAGTGAAGTAGGGCGTGCAGATGGTTAGTGTGATAGAAGAGGATGCTAGGCACAGAGTGAGATAGAGACAGCCAAAAGAAGATGATGATTTAAGTACCCAGTAACTATTGTGTGTGTGTCTCTGTGTGTAACTACTTAGAAGCTTATCATGAATACATCTTTTGACTTTTCTACATGTACTGCAGAAAGTGCTGAGTGGAGCCAATGGTAAAGCTGCTCTGCTGGACAAACTATGTCATGGCAGTATTTCTGAATTACTGACGCCCGTTTTAATATCAGCACATATCAGACAACATCCATGCAGACCTGTATGATACATGTCAAACGAGCAACATGCCCATCTGCCATTATTCAAGATGTTTGTAATTTGACATGTGTTGCTTGAAACCTATGAGTTAGATCCAGGAAAAACATTTTTTTTTTTTTGATTGAATGGCTTGATAATGGAAAGTTAAACCCGAAAATTTATTTTTCCATCAACTAATTTGGCAATCATTCGTTATGACCATGATATGACCAAGAGTTTTATGCAAAATCTAACACTAACAAAATGACAACTATTAAGTGTAATGACACAAACATACTCAAAGAATTGAATCAGGTAGTGTATAAAGTGGCATTTGTCTGAAATGAAGACAATACATTAGCTGTACAATATGAAAGTCCACCACACTGGAAAGCGTGCTACTGTTAGCTGCAAGTGAATGCACGATGAGGAATAAATTCTCAGTTTATTAGTTACACCTAGCTAAAACGAATGCAGTCTAATACAGCATACAAGCACGTAAGATTTGTCATAACCAAAGATATAGTGTTCAGTTCAGTGTGCACTTTGGAGGATGAAGGTTGAAGTTTATAATATTGTTATACTATATGCATTATAATAATTGTTTTGTTCAGTGCATTTTCATCTGTGAGGATGGGCAGGAAAACAAACACATTAGTGTCTAATAGAGCACAGTTTAGTAGAATGTGACTGCAATTAAGTGAATTTACAGCATGATAATCACCTACATTTTTTATCTGTGGTTTTATGGATGGATGGACTTGACCGTGACAGACTATTAACTAATGGAACACTCTGCAATAAAGCAATAAATCAGTGATATTGTAAATTATTCTTGATCAAGAAAATTAGGGCTGGATATTGATCAGATTTTACTGATACAAATTCTTTAATTGATTCTGCTTCCTTTTCACTTTTCTTTGTAAGGAGAAAAAGTGTGCTACCACACAGGTGTTAAAAAACAGTTTTATTACCTCTGTATCTGTCTGAGCATGATGGAGTAATGGAGTAGAAAAAAGGATTGCGCAAGGCTCAAGTGTGCAAAGGCTCCATTGCCAGTTTGAGGTCATTGTTTTGCCAACATTGATGAAAGGAAGCTATTCTGATGGATTGCACAGTTTGGTACCAGTTTTTAACTGGAGTCAGATCTCGGCTCCCTACGCTAATCACTGTGATAAGTATTGATTGCTTCTCCTCCAGGCTACAAAAGTGACAATATCACTTGAATGCATTAAGTTTCACTTTCACAGAGTGATGACATCAGGGAGACCACTGTGATTTATTGGCAGTCTGGTTGCAAGGAGACTTTGCCCCCATGTAGTAATTGGCTGACTGTAAGCGTGCCATTCAGCGTGCCATTCAGACTTTCATTTGTTTTTAGAGAGGGTGTCATTAGGTGATGGTTTTTCCACCATGGATCCCTACCTTACTAACTGCCTTGTTATTACAGGTCTATCTTTATACTTTGAAGATGGCCATGATGATCTGGATGATTGTAAGTACTCTAATAGAACTGCATTAAACAATAGGATTGTGGAATTATTTTATTACATGTAATAGAACATTTGTTCAACAGCTAGATGGAAATGTATATTTTTTTTTAATTTAAAGCTGCCCACAGTATTTTGAGGTTTATTTCATAGCAGTTCATCATCCCTGCCTGCTAGCCTTATTCATTATCTTGAACCTTGCATGCTGACTGCTATTTTCCTATTGGCCATCTTGTAGGTGTTTTATATTTTAAGGCATTTGGAGACTGAGCCTCTATGTGGATATAAAAATCATCTTTATTTTGCTCCCACAGTTGGATTTGATGACTATGGTACAGAGTGCGATGGTATCCGTATCACAGCCTTCCTCGACGCAGGACAAGATAACCTAACTCCTCTCGGGCGGCTAGAGAAGTATGCTTTCAGCGAGAATGTCTTCAACAGGTAAGTGGAGCTTCGTGGTCGACCTGTTCCCCCAACCCTCCACAAAAACAAAGAAAATGTGAGGATAAGTTGACACACCATATTCTCCGATGTAAACACTGAGCAATAAATATTTTATGAGTGAAAACTGACCTGCTGGCTTTGACCAGAACTCAGATCTTGCTTCTAAATAAGTCTAAAGCTACTACAGCTGTTATTAGGTGGCATTTGAAGCTCAGTAAAATGATTTAAAACTAGTGGCTGCTACGACTAAATTTGTAAGTAATGTTATGTATTAAAAATTGTTCCAATTTAGCTGCTGTCTCCATTCTGTCTGAAGCCGTGTCCACAATAATGTATGGTTTCTATTAAGAGCTGTCCTTTCATCCACAATAATCCCCCTTTATTTTTCTCACTTAAATCTTGTGTTTTATCAGAATTAGAGTAGTCTTTTATGTCCTGTATTTGATATAAAGTAACGTTTCCTTGATGTTTTTCCTGATCGAACAAGGATGAATCCATTTTGTGTCGGTTTTGATGGTTAATGTGAGTTTGCATAGCCAAGAAGTGGCTATACAAACCATATTTTCAAATGTATCTTAAAAAATGTAGACATGTCGTCATGATGATAATGTGGGCTGATAGCATTGGAACAAATTTTAAATGTGTTATCAGCAAGGAAACATCTGTAAATCACTGGGACGTGGTAGCGAGGAAACATCTGTTGCATGTCACTTCTTGTAGAAAAGTTAATGAGGAAACAGATATTGAGGCAAAACTTTTCATCAACTCTTCTGAGTTGAGAAATGGTTGCTTAAAAGGTTTATGGCAACATAAAGTTGTACAGGGATAGACTGTAGTTGATTGTTTTAATCCGGGACAACGTATATCTGAGACGTCCCATAGAAAATCATCTCTAGGATTACTGTTTTTGTTTTGTTTTGCCCCTCCCTCATAGTTGTCAGGATGACTGACTCAAGTCCTGTGTACTTACTAATACCTATACTAATGCCACAGCAAAGGAAGGCCAAAGGACTTGATGTAGAGCCATGCATGGAGGTTTTCTATCTGAACATAGCTTTGGGGTGATTATTGTAATCCCACTCTCTTATATGTTAAAAGGATATTCAGTGTAAGGTTTATTTTTCCTGTTGTGAGTGTATAAATGCACGGCACCTAATGCGATGCTATCTGTCTGGTGACCAAAGCAGAACAATCACAGAGCCTCCTCCAACCTCAAATGCTGCTCGTGTCTCTACATGAACGCCTCACATTCCTGTCTTTATGTTTTTCATGCTCAGCTCTGCAGGGTTAAAAACCCTGCTGTTATTTCCTAACGCACGTGTGTGTAATGCACTTGACAGCTCTGTCAGTGCAGTGTGTCACGCTGTGTGCTTTTGACACTCGTAGGTATTGGCAGGCAGTCTACTAACTTGAAGCTCCCGTTGCTTTCTAGGCAAATCGTGGCTCGTGGCCTGCTTGATGTGCTTCGAGAGTTCAGTGACAATGAAAATGACTTTATCAGTGTCATGGAGACAGTTGCGAGAATGTCAGAAGATGGAGGTAGATGTATTTTCATTTTCATTTTTTGGAGCTGTGGTTGCAGTTTCTGCTATGTAGTTTTTATTATGGTTCATTAATGAAATACTGTTATGTGTGTAACTCAGAGCCCACAGTGAGAGCTGAACTGATGGAGCAGATTCCTAACATCGCCATGTTTTTGCATGAGAGTCGGCCCAACTTTCCAGCCGCTTTCTCGAGATACTTGGTACCAATAGTTGTCCGGTATCTCACTGATCCAAATAACCAGGTACGTCTCACTTTTCTCACTGACTTTACAATAATTTAAAAAAAGTGAATGCAAACGGCAGTTTAAGCAGGACTTTTTGCTCTTGTCCTAGTAATAGAAGTAGGAAAAAAGGGGTAAATGCCAAAATTCATATACATTAGTACTGTGCACATCCTTTTTTTCTTTTTAAATTTTTGACCCTCATATTTTTCAGGTGCGGAAGACGAGTCAGGCAGCACTGCTCGTTCTATTGGAGCAGGGCCTGATCTCTAAAGCTGACATGGAGTCCAAAGTTTGTCCAGTTCTGCTCGACCTCACGGAACCCAGCAGTGACGATGACTACAAAATTGAGGCAGTCGCTGTAAGACAACCCCACATTTTTAAGCAAGACTTTTAAAGAAATGTGTCAGGGTAATGGTTCTCAAACTTTAACCCTCCATTTATCATCATCAGAAAATTGTTAATGATAAAAGTACACTTTTTGCACATTAGCCATTCACTAATTCATTTGACCTAACTCAAATCTGCTTCAGCCTCCTGAATCCTTCTGTTATACAAGTATCTGCCTTCGCTGTTTATTCTTAATGCCCAGATTGTTTCAATTTCAATGGCATTTTTATTTCTCTGTAAGGCTCACGGGGCATTTGATCATCTAGTTTTAATAAAGTGCACCATTTCTAAGTAAACTGAGACACACTCAGAGCTTGTGAGGACACTAAACTCTCTCCTTGTGTTTCTCTGTACAGATCATGTGTAAAGTTGTGACCATGTTGAACAAAGACACAGTGGAGCATCTGTTGCTGCCACGTTTCTGTGAACTGTGCAGTGATGCCAGACTCTTCCAAGTGCGCAAGGTACTGGACTCCAAACCATTTTGAGCTCTGCCTGAAACAGAGAGATTCTGTTTTACAACAGTTATTTGGGAAAAAGTGTAATTTATTTTGTGCTGCTCCGTTAGTGTAAATTCACTCAGTCAGTGAGTTAGCTTTAATTCTGTTATGTGCATTAACTTAGCCTCCACAACACTGTTGTTTTCTGTGTGCAATTTAAATTCTCTGGTGTAACTGGTGCCAGTTGGGGAATATTATTTAAGAACTGCAAAGGTAATTTAACTTCGCTGATAACTTTGGGAGCTTGTTACAATTACTGTCAGGACTCCTGAGCTCCTGACAGAAGTTTTAGTTTTTGTGCCGTAAAGCAATCTTCCTGAAGACGGCTCTGAATAAAGCATACAAATCAGTATGAGTTCCAATTAGTGAAACTGAGACTAAAACGTCTTTACAGAGACAGTGTTTTTTTTTTTTTGTTTTTTTTACTCTGATTATCACTAAGGCATTGTTATGATTTATGCATTACAGGTGTGTGCAGCCAATTTTGGAGAATTTTGTTCTATTGTGGGTCAGGAGGCCACAGAAAAACTGCTGGTAAGATGCCTAATACTCCTTTTTCATACATTAAATATGTAATTTTGTGCTATTATCTAAGATAAAAGTTTAGCACTGCGTCCTTGAAGCTTTTCCTTAGACATGCCTTATGAATTCAAATGCAGTGCCTTAAGCTGTGTTAAATTGTTGTGTAATCAGAATGGTGTTTTGTATCTTTTGCACTTCAGTAGTTTATCCATGCCCACAGATTTCTGCATGGTTCAGGGTTTTATGCTGATGTGCTTTATTTTATCATAGATGCCCAAGTTCTTTGACCTGTGCTCAGACAGCCTTTGGGGCATCAGGAAAGCCTGTGCTGAGTGCTTCATGATGGTCTCCAACTCCACCTCTCCGGAGGTGCGGCGCTCTAAATTGTCCCCCTTGTTCATCAGCCTCATCAGTGACCAGTCCCGCTGGGTAAGGCACACAAACACACGTGAGAACAGATTGGGGGGGGGGGGGGTATAATAATATTAAAAAAAAAAAAAAAGGTTGCGTAAAATTACAAGACCGTGCAAGTGTAACTTTCTGTGTGGTGAAATTAGGGCAGTTGTTGCTTGGAGCTATAAACAAGAATTTTTTATTTATTTTCCCCTCACCATCCACCTTCTTCTTTCTAATGTGGTGTGCTTGCAGCTTGTCACACTTTCAAATTGGAGAGTTCATAGTTTTGTTTTTGATATGTCTGAAGCCCGGGGCAAAATGTGTATTTCCTGCAACATAAATGTCATCATCTACCCATAGCCACAAGCTTTAGGACTGTGTGGCCAGTCTGCCTTGATGGTTTTTTTTTAAAAACTCTGTGTATACAGACATCCCAACTAGTCTGAGAGTCACAGTTTTGTGTACTTTCCTTTTGAGTGTATCTATGTTGCTTCATAGCTTCTAAGACTAACAACATTTGAATGATTGGCAAGAGACAGACTCCTCTCTACTCCACTCTCAGGTGCGACAGGCTGCTTTCCAATCTCTGGGGCGCTTCATCTCCACCTTTGCGAACCCATCCAGCACGGGCCTTCACTTCAGAGAGGATGGTTCCCTACTAGAGGTCCCCAGATGTACATCTGACAAGTAAGGTCACCTGATCAACACTAATGTTTATCGTTACCATGGCATTGAGAGACTCAGAGGTGTGCTTCTCTTTATTCTGTCTACATGGTATTCGACAAAGTGTACTTTGTTAATGTGTGTATCTCAGATCTGGGTGGTTAGGCCATCTAGTACACTGAAATCTTGTTCAGTCAGTAATTATTCATCAACATGCGGGAGGTTTGAGTTTTATCTTGGCACAGACGCCTCTAACTGCTGCATCATCGATTAAGTGAATCATGGTTTTAATTCACTGGGTGTGACCTGACCGGTTTAGTTTTACTTTCTTTATTTCATCTAAGGCTTTATCTTTGTTACCTTCAGTTAAAAATTCAACAAAAATTTTTTTGTTTTGTTTTGAGGTCAAATGCAGTTGGAAAGATTTAACTATTGGCTTTGGTAGTGTCAGTGACATCTGGTAGATATTGGATGCAAGCATCTACCCAAGGTTACCTACACTTTTTCCTTTCTCGTTTCAGCGACTGCTCCCTAAACTCCCTGAACTGTTCTGACATTAGCAGCTGTCACACAGACAGAACCATCACCCACACACCTCCAAACCAGGACGGGCGTGCCACACCGTCACCAGAGCATGTGTCAACAGCTGACAGCGAGGAATTACACAACTTCGATGACAGCCACACCTCAGTGCCCGAAGAGATGCATGACTGCTTCACCCACACAAACAGCAGTGACAGCCCGACGGCTACAAACAATGCTAAGAACACAAAAGAAGCGGAACAAACAGACGAGAACTTTAATTCTTTTCACTATTGGAGGTCTCCTTTACCAGATATCAGTGGGGAACTGGAGATGCTAAGTTGTCAAACAACAGAGGAGGCGATGGAGGAAGAAAAGAGAGAGGAAAAGGAACCTACAGAGAATTGTAATGAGTCCATGTCCAACCACGGCAAACAAGCTACCAGCGACCAGATCCAGAAGGTTTTGGACTGTTTGCAGCCACACATGGATGACCCTGATGTACAAGGTGAGCGTATGCAGCCAGAATGCCTTTGATCTGTAGTCTTTGTATGCTGAACTGGCGTGTAGATTCAACTTTGTGTAATTCACCTCCAGCTCAAGTTCAAGTGTTGTCGGCAGCACTAAAGGCAGCCCAGCTCGATAGCCCGATGGACAACAGCCCGGCTGAACCCCCGCCAGAGTTGCAGCCTGAGAACAACACCGACAGCCTGTCTGCGGAGAGTAAATCTGTGGAGGTTCAGTCACAGACAGAGGAGAGTTCCACAGAAGAGGAGGAAACGTTGACAACTCCCCCAGCCTCAGAGTCATGCCCTGTCCTGGAGCAAGGAGACGAGGAAACGCAGACGGAGCCCCTGGAGAGCCAGGAACAGTCTCCTCCTGACTCCCCTATTTTGGTACGAGCCTGTTCAGATTTATTGCTTTCCAATATTGATTATATGACTGGATTTATACTTGATGCAAGTAGTTTTGCACTGCCATAATCAAAGGTTATAGTTTAAACTAAAACTAGGTGTGACAAAAATAATTTAGTTCACTAGCATCACATTTTGACTAAATTCTGAAGCAGTATCATTTAATTAGTATTTTTTCTTTTTCTGCTGACCCCTGCCTGCTTCAAACCAGCAATTACAATTATATTTATACTACTTCTGCTTTGTGTCATTACTAAGTGACTCGACATAACATGCTTTATTATGTATTTTCATTCATTAAGTTAAAGTGTTTGTGCTGGAGGGTTTGCTAAAGAAATTTAATTAAATAAAATGCCAGATACCTTTTCCTTTCACTTTATATTGTAATTTATTAGACCCTAAAATTTATAGATGGAAACCCAACAGCCTAGTGATTCATTCTCATATGAGCAAGCTTTTGGTGACAGTGGGGGAGGAAAAACTCTTAACAGGAAAAAAACCTCCTGCAGAGCCAGGCTCAGGGATGGTGGCTGTCTCTCATGACTAGCCAGGTGGGGGAGAAGAAAAGAATAGAAAGATGTAAAGATGTGAAATTTTTAGGAAAATACAAGCTGAACAGTCGGTTTCTTGTGCTGCTTAACCCCAGCATGTAGTTGCATTTTTATTAGGGCGTTGCAGATTAAGGTGTAGCTCACAGCAAAAAGACTCAGCATGATTGTATATTGTTGTTGTTCCTGTAAAATTATGATCAATGTTGCTCTAGGATGTTCACTGAAACGGACCACTCTTGCAATTCAAGGGAGGCACACGGGAGCAATTTGATTCAAGGCAGTTAGACTTTTTAATACATGAACATTGTGAAAGGCTCTATTTGAACTAGAAACAATTTTTTATTTAATCTAACCAAATGGATTAACACCAAGATGATTTATTTTTTCCCCAAAGGCTCTGTAGCTCAATTATAATTAAAACAGCTGTAAATCCTGGTTAGTCTTGTATGATTTGTGTTTCTTTAATACTTAGTTCACCTGTGTGATCTTTAATAGTATCTGTGTGATTTTTGTATTTTCCTCAGGAGTCTGAACTAATTGAGAGTGTGGAAGAGGAGGGAAAGGACTCCCCGCCTGACAGCCCGTTATCCGAGGATAAGCCTAAGGTCCAGGTGAGTCAGCACTGCTATTATCCAACCTGGAAATATTGAGCATCCTTTTAGAGATGGTATTGATTAGCACAGACATGGATTAGTCGCATCCCTATTGCTCTGATCACAAACGCTTGAATCTCTTTCTGCAGAATGTGATCCCGCAGCAGCTGCTGGATCAGTACCTCTCTATGACGGACCCGGCTCGTGCCCAGACGGTGGACACGGAGATTGCCAAACACTGTGCCTTCAGCCTGCCGGGGGTGGCGCTTACTCTGGGTCGGCAGAACTGGCACTGCCTCAAGGATACATATGAGACCCTTGCTACTGATGTGCAGGTACTAATAAAAACATGAAAGAAACCACAGAGGTAATCTGGGATTAGATTTGCGGTTTGATTCTTAAATGGGGAAAACAGAACGTGAGAGCTACAAACCACGTATTGACTGACCAAGAATATGTTGTTTGGCTTTTGGAGCTCTGGGATTTCAGCCAGAAGGAGAGAAGTACTGCACCGTTTCAGTGGTCAGTCAACTGGAAGCAGACTCCTTAGTGTTTAATATTTTTTTGTACTTTTTGCTGGGAAGAAAAACCAAGAACACAAACAGTGAATAAACTTCATTTTGATGGATGGACTCTTGAGTATTTCAAGAATACTAAAGTAAATCCCGAATGTGTCTCGTGGTACTTTATAAGACCACAGTGTCTGACTGGTGGCTTAAGATTTCATCATATCAGTGTCGGTGTTTGTTTTTTTTTTTTTGGGGGGGGGGGGGCAGAATGAGACTGTAATGAGGTCTTAACATGGCAAATTCTTTACTTAAGGATGTGAGCAAGAAAGGGAAATGTACTTGAAAGAGCAGTGATTGTGGCATCACTTACACTGTTACCCATTACTTCCTCACAGCACTGAATGTCTCTGTTAGCATTACTGCAGAAGGATTAATGTAAAGTTATTTTTAGTAGTTTTTTTTTTTTTTTAGTTTCCTTAGTAATTTAGTAATGTGAGGGGGAAAAAAACAACTAAAAGGATGTTTTTTGGTTTTTTTTGTTTTAAGCCGCTTCCTTGTGGTTTAATCCTTCTGTGGTTCTTTCCCTCCTACTCCCTCGCTCTCAGTGGAAGGTGCGGCGTACGCTGGCTTTCTCCATCCATGAGTTGGCGGTTATCCTGGGGGACCAGCTGACAGCAGCTGATCTGGTGCCCATCTTCAACGGTTTCCTCAAAGACCTGGATGAGGTCCGCATTGGCGTGCTCAAACACCTTTATGACTTCCTAAAGGTAAGATTACAGAATCACCGACGTCTGGAGCAAGTCTGATAAAATTGTTATAGAAAGTTCAGTCTTGGTGATGTGTTGATATTCACACTTCAGGAGCGCTTTTGCTTTTATGGCTCTTTAATGCACTCTGTGACAGAATTTGTAGTTTCCAGCAAAAACAGGAACGTTACTGATAAGGTAGCACTCTTAATTTATCTGCTTTGTGTTCATCTTGTTCTTGTTGCAGCTGCTGCACGCAGACAAGAGGAGAGAATATCTGTACCAGCTGCAGGAGTTCATGGTGACAGACAACAGTCGCAACTGGAGATTTAGATACGAGCTGGCCGAGTATGTCGTCTTTTTACTCCTACAGTCAGGATGAAAAGCTGGAAACACTTCTTACTTGTCCTTGATGTTTAAATTACGTTCAGTGCTCTAGTGTGAATTTATTATTATTATTTGCTTGTATTGTGTATATATGACTGAAGTACTCTGTGCTTTCCCCCCCTGCAGACAGCTGATCCTGATCATAGAGTTGTACAGCCACTACGACGTGTATGACTACCTCAGAGAGATAGCACTCACACTCTGCTCTGACAAAGTCTCTGAGGTCAGGTGGATCTCTTACAAACTGGTAAGCTTACATTGTTTTTTCTAAAGATTGGATGGTTTTTGTGATTTTTACTGATGAGGAACAAACAGCTTTAGCAGCTTGTGACAGAGAGCCAGGTCAGCAGAAACGATGGAAAGTTTAGGGGAAATGAGCCACTCAGATAGATGGTGTTCAGTATGTGTTGCCCGTGACCGACCATGTGCCATCTTGATGGTTATGTTTGGTCATCTTGGCTTAGCTCCAACTGCACAGTTGGTTCTTAGTCATTGAGAGGAAACCTGCACCTGCCAAGTTCTTGTTTGTGAAATGGAGAAAAAAAAATTGATAACCATGCTAAACAAACATGTTAACAAACTGCAGTAATTTTTCAGTGAGTTAATCGTCACCTCGTGTTCTCAGGTGGTGGAGATCCTCCAGAAGCTGTATGCATGCGGGGCTGACGAACTCGGCCTGAACTTCATCAACGAGCTCACCGTTAGATTCTGCCACTGTCCCAAGTGGGTGGGGAGGCAGGCCTTTGCATTTATCTGCCAGGTGCGTAATGCTCATCTTAAGTGCAACAATGGGGGGGTGTGTGTGTGTGTGTGTGTGTGTGGGGGGGGGGGGGGT
>JAVDPK010001039.1:0-10448 GCA_034780415.1 Cichlasoma orientale | reverse complement strand
CCCGCCCCCCCCCGCCCCCCGCCACAGTTCTTCCCATAGCTGGAGCTGCATCAGTGAAACATAATATCCCAGGGGTGCTCTATTGGCTTTAGGTCATGCGACCATGGGGAGACAGTCAGTGGTATCAGTGCCTCCTTCATGTGACATACATGAGGACGGGCATTGCCATGCACCAGCGTAGGGTCTGACAGTGGGTCACAGGATTTCATCCTGATACCTGATGGCAGTCAGGGTGCTGTTGTCTAGCCTGTAGAGGTCTGTGCATCCGTCTATGGATATGCCTTCCCAGACCATCACCGAACCACCACCAAATCGTGCTGAATGAGCACGTCAGGCTCCCAGACACCCTCATGAAGTCTATTTGTTATTATTTGGTCAGAGACATTCGCAGCAGTGGCCTGTGGGAGGTCATTTAGTAGGTCTCTGGCAATGCTCATCCTGTTCCTCCTTGCACAAAGAAATAGATACTGTTCCTGCTGATGGGTTAAGGACCTTCTACAGCCTTGTTTAGCTCTCCTACAGTAACTGCCTGTCTCCTGGAATCTCCTCCATTCTCTTGAGACTGCAGTGAGACACAGCCAACCACCTGGCACTGGCATGTGTTGATACGCCATCCTGGAGGAGTTGGACAACCTGTGCAACCTCTGTGGGGTCCAGATATTGCCTCATGCTACCAGTAGTGACACTGGCCCTAGCCAAATTCAAAACTAGTGAAAAAAAACAGTCAGAAAAGGAGGAGAGAAAAATGTCAGTGGTCTCCACCTGTAAAACGTTCCTATTTTGGGGGTTGTCACGTTGTTGCCCCTCTAGTGCACCTGTTAATTTCATTAACACCAAAGCAGCTGAAACTGATTAATAAGCCCCTCTGCTCCTTACCTAACCAGATCAATGTCCCAGACATTTAATTGACTTGATGCTGTACTCTGATTTAAAAAGTGTTCCTTTAATTTTTTTTTTTTTTTTCTCTGAGCAGTGTAGAATAAAATCAATAAAATGTCAACCCAGATGTTGTTTGGAGCTTTGGGTTAAAGCGACCTTCAAGCTGCGTACACACTGGAAGCGATTCCCTTCACACACATCACTTTAAGGAAAACCAGGCTCTAGTTGCTTTGGTAACCTAATGTAATTATTACCAGGTCATATGTCAATCAGTGGTATCCTGCATGCTCATTGGTAGTGACGTCAGTCATTCGCTTGGAAGTTAAGAAAGGTTTATCTCTGGTCCCTCCCGCTCCCTACTGCCTGCGGTTATTTTACCCGTACTCCTAGAATGACATTCACTTAAATTCATTTTTCTTTACTGATCTCCAAGTTGCTTCCAGTGTGCATGCAGCTGAATAGCCAATTATGAAATTATGAAATTATGTGTTTTTGCTCCCCCAAAAGAGGGTTTAGCCAGACCCAGTGGAAAAAAAATCTCAAACTCTGTAATAATTATTCCCTTAAAACCGGTTTTGTTAATTAGAGTTTAAATTATTGAAGCAGAACAGCCATTTTGTTTATCAGATGAACAGGAAATAACAGGAAAATTGCAGACCAGTCATAGTCACTCCCACAAAGGCTCATTCTGAGCCAGAAAAAAATACCCTGTTATTGTTCCTGGATAATTCATAATTTACTTTACTCATTAAAAACGTGTTCAGAAAATTAATATTGTGGGTTTTTTTTAAATGTTCATGAGGAAATGTGAAATTTTTAAGTTATGAAAAACACACACACACACACACACACACTGGCTGTTTCACGTCATGTTTACGTTACATAAGAGATGAGCAGTAACATGAGCGTTTCTGTCTGATCAATGCTTTTGATGTTTTGCCGCTTCACCATTGCTGAGTGCATTTTGACTGACTTCTTCCTGCGTTTGGTTCCATATATTTTCCGTAGGCCATAGTGGAGGAGGATTGCATGCCCATGGAGCAGTTCAGCCAGCATCTCCTGCCCAGCCTGCTCAGCCTCTCATCAGACCCCGTGGCTAATGTCCGCGTGCTGGTGGCCAAAGCTCTACGACAGAGTGTGATGGAGAAAGGTAATCCACAAATAAGCTCACTGACTGAAGGTTTTCAGAATTCAGCAAGAAAGTACAAGACCTTTTTAAGCTTTCAGCTTTACAAAGTTAACCAACAAGATAGCATGACAGTATGCTTTTGAGATGTTGGTAGACTTTTAGATTTCCAGCTTTCTTCTGATTGGTGCGCCTTCATAAACAGAAGGTTTAAACAGCAGGTGAGTGGCGTTTCTGTGCTCATGGCCAGAGCTGTGGGATCATCATATCAGGAATTTGCTCTCACTGATGACACGCAGAACCAAGAGTAGCGGGAAGGACTACCTAAACTAAACATTTAGAGCAGCCTGAACTTTTGGCTCATTATGCAATATCATCACCCTCTTAAAATAACCTCCTATGTCATTTTAAATTTTCTTTTTCAGGTTTTTCAGAAAAGACAAAAAACTGAATCAAACATTGAAAACACGATTTAGGCGAAAATAAAACTTTAGCTAAGAAATGACTTGGGCCATTATTTTCAGAGGGTGATTTGATTATCCACCATTGTAAGAATATTCATATTAAAGAAGAGCATAATAGGTCTCCTTTGAAATGGTAACAGTAAAACTTCAAATGCACTATAAATGTAGCAAAGAGTCAAACAGTCAAAGCAACTGCCTGAAAAAGTTTTTAACCATCATAAGCGTTATAACAGGTCCCTCCTTTGAGTGTTTTTTTATGCTACTAACCACATTGATTAGCTTTGGGAGATTTGTTGTTGTGACACTGGAGTTGCTGCTGCTTTGCTAACATTCTGCTTACAGTCTGCATCCATGTAGAGACGGTGCTGTGAATTCATCTTTAACTTGCATTTAGTGCCGTTTTATTGAAGCTGCTTGTTCTGCCTTCAGCACGTGCTCTGGTCGTTTGCTCATAACTTTCGGCTCTTCCCACTAACTGAGTTTTGTGTCCAGCGTACTTCAAGGAGCCGGGCTGTGCCTACGCTGACGAGCTGGAAGAGACTGTGATGGCTCTGCAGTCCGACAAGGACCGGGACGTCCGCTTTTTCGCCAGTCTGGACCCAAACAAAAGTTTGATGGACACAGCCCCCCTGATCTAGTCTCAGCTCCCCCTCCCAGCTCTGTTACAGCCCACCTGCCTGTCTTGTCTGTCTGTCTGTCTGACTGACACACAGTCAGTTGTAAACTGCAACACCAGCACCTGACCAGATCCCCGGCCACTCACCTGCTGGGCGGATTCGCACTGACGACCACTTGAGAATCAATGGCAGATGTTCAGGTTGCTGTATTAAAAAGTATGAGCATGCTCAAACAACACAACCTCGTCTCTGGTTGGGCACTACATAGCGCACATTACCTTCACAACAACGAGGAAGATGAGAGAAAAAAAAAAGAGCGAACTTGTCCGTTTTCATAAGATGAGCAGGACTCAGACGTCAGCTGGACTGTTCTGCATCAGCTGTTGTATTTTACACCTGAACTTTCCCTCGCCCTCCTCCACACTAACATCGACTCAGCCCCCCAACACAGACTTGTAAAACTACGACAGGCTTTCTGTCTCCAAAGCTAATTCTAAGCTTGATTATAAATTGAATTTTTGTTCTTGTATCTTTTTTTTTTTTTTGGTGGATTTCTTAACGAACAAGCGGGCGACGCCCGCCTAACTCTGATGTGTGCACTAACTCAGGGGGACTCATCTGAATCTAAACAGCATTATTAGCTTACGTGATAAGCAGAAGCTCCTGGATCCCTCATGGAAAGAAAAAAAGAAAAAAAAACAAACCTCCAGCATTCTGAACAGCAGACCAGCCAAACCAAGTAGCTCTGCTGGTGTCTCGAGCCTCATTTCCTCCTAAACGCCTGTTGTCTCAGACATCCTTTTGTCTTCTAAGATGTCCTCTGGGTTATTGTCTGTTCCCTTCTAGCTTCTCATGTTACCCAAACTCACCTGGTCTTCATGGGCCACCAAAACCACTACTGCTGCATAGAAGGAAAAGTGATTCTGCCACTCAGCGTAACTTTTAAGTAAAACCATATCTTTGACTTTTTAAAAAAAACAAAAACAATGACCTAATGAACTTTTGATTGCTTACCCACTCTGTGTCTGGTAACCAAAAATGTGACACAAACTGTCTCCCAAATAGCAGGAGACTGATGAAATACCTCTGTTTGGACATGACTGGCCAGTGCGAGGGGCATCTGTGGTTCAAACAGGCTCTGAATGTCCTCAGTTGGTGATGATTTTATTTTTTTTTTTGTGAGCAAGTCTGTGGTGTTAACTAAGACATCAATAACAAGGGCTCATGAAGTGACACAGGGTGACGTAAAACTCAGAGAGAAGAGGAAGAAAGCAAGCACACTGATGGATTAATTTTATTTTTTTTTAATGCATGTTCCCCCTCTTTCACCCCCCCCCCCCTTTTTTTTGTGTAAAGTCTATTCCACATTTCTTAAGGTTGACCTCCTGATATTGAGTTGTGACCATGGTGGTGTTCAGTGGATCTGACTGACCGGCTGTAACTTACGTGAACGGCCGCGTTAGGAGGCTGAAAGACGCCCAATGATTATTTCCCCGTCTCTGTGGAACGATTTAAAGTATGAGATTTCTCAGAATTTTGTACAGCTTGAACCTGTGGAAAAAGGTCATGGAACTAAGGCCAGTGTAGTCGGGTTTTAACCCATTTTGAGGTGTTAATATTGGGAGCAGTCACCAAGTCACTTTGTGTAGTCTCTCGAGCTTTTCTGTTCTCCTCTGTTGTAAATGGTAACCCCCCCCTTTTTTTTTTTTTTTTTTTTTGAGCTTAGATATAAGTTGAACTTAAATTGATTGTGGTGTGTGTGTGCTTTGCATCTCAAGTCTTTCTTCCTTTGAAAGGAGAGCTCACTGCAGTAATGGCGGTGTCCACTCATATCGTCTGTCTGCAATTTGTCCATCTTTTTTTTTTTCTTTTTTTTTTAAATGTAGTAGAACAGTTAATATATACATTTTATGAGAATTATTTTTCTTTTTCAATTATGCACCACTGTTCAAAGATTTTATATCCTAACTTTACAAAATTTACAACCTTTGTAATATTCAATGGTTTCTTTTAAAAAGACATTTTATGTAATGTTATTTTTAGTATTCTGTAATTAAAATTATGAAAATTACAGTGCTGTTTGTTTTGTTGTTGCGTTGTTTGCTGCGGTTCAGTCGTTTAATTAAAAAAGTTAGATAATCTGATATTTCAATGTTAAACAGATTATTGGCTTAAACACGTCCTGAAAATGAAGATTTGAGCCACTAAAGCAGACTGATTTTTGGATCTGATGCTATACTGATTTATATGGAGTAAAAAAATTCTGATATCAGCTGATGTTCGTAATATACACTCACTGGCCTCTTTATTAGGTACACCTGTTCAACTACTCCTTTATGCAAATATAAAATTAGTTACTAACATGGTAGCAACTCCACAGCATATTGATGGTCAAGATGAAAGGAGGAAAGGTTGGTGCACCTAATAAAGTGTTTGATAATAGAGGCTCTATTACAGAATGTCTCTGGACTAATTGTGTCATTAAAGCTGAAATGTGGTGATTGGTCAAACTGCCACAATTCTGATAAATCATTCTCTGGTTTCCACTTCCTCAGTTTAAGCTCTTCATGTCTTCTTATTGATCAGAGTAAAGCAGCAAATGATTTCAAGATTTCCTACACATACACATTCTGTGAACATATAATGGACACCTTTGGCTTTCCCCCACATTTTATTGACTAAAAAGAGACATTGTTTGTCACGGCTCTTTTTGTAACGACTGATTCTTCTGCTGATTTTTGCAATTCTTTGGTCATTAGTCTGGAAAATGTCTTAAGTTTCTTTAAGCTTGCAGTTGATCTGTCTTTGCTTTTCCTGCTGTCCTCCCTGTGCAGCTGATGACAACTCTCCACAGTGCTCCTTATCTCTTTCTGAAAAGCAGCAGTTTACGGTCCCATGCAGTGCTGCCAAAGCTCTGGATTAGCTCCATGCCGCAGTGTCTTTCCAGGTGCTCTCTGGCATGATCTGCCACATCCCCTCGGATCTTCAAGGTCTTAAAGTGGTCGAAGTCCGAGCGGCCCAGCTTCCTCAGCCGCCGGGCTGCAGAGCGATAACACTTCCAGGGCTGCGCCTCCAGCAGGAGGTGCTGGCTCATGGAGGCCAGGCGAGAGAGCAGCTGCAGCAGGCCAGAGTCTCCATGATTTAAGTGGACCCACATAGTCACAGCCAGGCACAGACACAGGTGGAAGTGGGAGCAGCCGTGCAGGCTGAGGTAGTCCCGCAGCTGGTCAGTATCTTCAGTGATGTCCAGAGGGATGAAGGTGATTCTGCTGTGCACTGGGTTGATCTCCTGTGCTCGCTGAATGAGGGTTTCATCCAAGTCGAAGCCCAGGAGATGAACTCTCCTTCTATCTGACTCTTCTTCAGACACAGGCTCAGGCAACAGATGCTTGTAGAAGGCTAGACTCAGTTCCTGCCATTCACAAGGTGAGAGGAAAGAGAGGACGGCTGTTATAACCCAACCTGCTAAACTGTTTTTTTTTTTTTTATGTCTACTGCGGCTCTGAGGAAGCTTTTTAAAGAGATGTCCTCAGAATTTATGTAATGGGTATGTTCTCTTATATCGAAGCCTTTGAAAAGTCATTCAGCTTCAACAAATGGGGTATGAGAACAGAAATCTAAATTGAAATATTAGCCTGGTTTATAAAATGGGTCCAAACGCTAACAATAGCATATTATATATGTATATATACACATACATAATGCAGAAACGTGGGAAAGCATTGTCTATTTAAAGGGGCCATTAAAGGGAAATGGAATCCAAATTATTAACATTTATCAATTCAAACTTCAGAGGCGGACTCACTCCTGAGTTACAGCCCACGTCCAGGATCAGCGTGGTCTCATCACTGCATCCTAAATCCTCGAGCAGCGACGGTGGAATCAGACTCAGGCGGTTCTCTGGAGGATTGAAGGTGTAGTAATTTATGAAGTTACCGTAAGGAGCGGCGCCAGGATCGTTTATCTCATCGACAGCGTCGCTGCTTTTCGAACATGTTGCCATTGTTGTGAGTGCGCCTCCTAATTGACTCCGGGTAGAAAACAGTGCTGACCGATGGCAACGTTTGCATTTTATTTAGTTAGCTAATTATTTAAAGGTAGAATCATATCAAATTATCCGTGCAAGTAAGATCGATTTTGCAAAGTACCCAAAGGGCTACATGTACCACCATGTGACCCGATATTAATATATTTGTTTAAAAAAAGTGAACAGTTTCAACAGCAGAGAGCAGACTGTACTAGAGAGCCGCTGGAG
This sequence comes from Cichlasoma orientale, assembly GCA_034780415.1. Classification (NCBI taxonomy): domain Eukaryota; kingdom Metazoa; phylum Chordata; class Actinopteri; order Cichliformes; family Cichlidae; genus Cichlasoma; species Cichlasoma orientale. The sequence continues at coordinate 3,107 of JAVDPK010001039.1, read as the reverse complement.
CCAGAGGGGCAATAAGCTGCCGCCCGGCAGGGCGCCATGGTAACGGTAGCTATGACTATTCAGCGATGTTGGGTGTTCCCTATTAGAACAGAATAGAATGCCTTTATTTGTCACTATACAGAATGTAAAATGAGATTAAACAGTGAGATTACACTGTCTAGTAATATAGTAATGCACAGTAATATGTCTGACTCTGTGGTTCTATTCAAGTACTGATAGGTTGATGATGATAATGATAATAATAATAATAATAATAATAATTTTTAAAGCCTCATTTCGGGGGAAAACTTTATAAAACAGTTTATCAAATTTGACGTTTTATTTTATACGTCCTGTAGACTATTGAAAATGCTTCAAAATAACTGCCAAGAGGCATTACCAGGATAGATTAAAATTCATTTTCAAGATTTTTTTGTTGTTGTTGCCATTTTTGGATTGTTAACGTATACGTATACATGCATGTTTAACAAACATTTTAATATTGAGGCTGGTGTGGAGGGGGTCATTTTAACAGCGCTACCTAAACTACTGCCAGACAATTTTTATTTGTTAAACTTTTTAGCGACTACCCCTGCCTTTTGTTGCACAGCGCGCCTACACTGTAACATATTTACTTCATAAATAAAGTGTTGGTTTTTTTTTTAGGTCAGTCTGGGAAAAATTTAAGAACTGCCCGTTTTTACACCGTTTACGGCATATCGCTGTAAAAACTCCCGATCAGTAGGTGGCGCTGTGCAGTTTTGGCAAATCAAGAGAAATGTCCCCTTTCAGTGCCCGTATCTCACCTTACGAGAACGAGAGTGGTAGTAAAGAAGCTGTGCTGACATTGAGAATCATAACGCTTCTTACGCAGTTTCATATTACCAGGTAAGAAAAGATAAGTGTTCGCCACTAGTGCGTTTTCGGAGTTGTGTGTCTGTTACTAATGTGTGCGCACGCAGTTTTTTATCTTAGTGACAAAGAAAATAACTGCCTTTCAGCTCAAAAGACGTCCCAGGTGTCGTGCCAATAAGCGACTTCCGGTATTTAAATTATTATAAATGACTATAATGACTGGTCTATAATATGTCAAACATCTCTCTTATGGATGATATCAGATCATCGGGTAGAAGCTGTAATCAGTTTTTGGCAAAGAGACTTTTATATAATCTTTATTTATCCAAGTAAAAAATACAAAGTCGAATTGACCTTTAAAAATGTGTTTTTCGAGAGCGTTCAGGTCAAGATTTCATCAGAAATTGCAACAAATATAACTTAGCAGCTCTGTAAAGATATTTTAAGTGGCCAAAAATGACTTGATTGGTTCTAATGGAGAACACAGAGTAGGTACAATAGCGCAGAGTCATATCGATACTGACAAAATAGGTCATTTCTTCACTTTATATACACTATATTGCCATAATTATTCGCTCGTCTGCCTGCACACGCATATGAACTTGAGTGACATCCTATTCTTAATCCATAGGGTTTAATATGATGTTGGCCCATCCTTTGCAACTATAACAGCTTCACCTCTTCTGAGAAGGCTTTCCACAAGGTTTAGGAGTGTGTTTATGGGAAAAAAAAATTTTCTCAACCATTTTTCTAGAAGCTCATTTGTGAGGCCAGGCATTGATGCTGGAGAAGGCCTTGCTCACAGCCTCCGCTCTAATTCATCCCAAAGGTGTTTTATTGGGTTGAGGTCAGGAATCTGTGCAGGCCAGTCAACTTCTTCCACACCAAACTCACTCATCCATGTCTTTATGGAGCTGCTTTGTGCACTGGTGTGCAGTCATGTTGGAACAGGAAGGGGTCATCCCCAAGCTGTTCCCACAACATTGGGAACATGAAATTGTCCAAAATGTCTTGGCATCCTGAAGCATTAAGTGTTCCTTTCACTTGACCTAAGGGGCTGAGCCCAACTCCTGAAAAACAGCACCACACCATAACCCCCCTCCACCAAACTTTACACTTGGCACAATGCAGTCAGACAAGTACTGTTCTCCAGACTCGTTTAACAGATTGCTAGATGGAGAAGCATGATTCATCACTCTAGAGACCATGTCTCCACTGCTCTAGAGTCCAGTGGCAGTGTGCTTTACACCAGTGCATCTGACACTTGTGCTTGGTGATGTAAGACTTGGATGCAGCTACCCGGCCATGGAAACACATTCCATGAAGCTCTCTGTGCACTGTTCTTGAGCTAATCTGAAAGCCACATGAAGTTTGGAGGCCTGTAGCGATTGACTGCAAAAACTTGGTGACCTTTGAGCACTATGTGCCTCAGCATCCACTGACCCCACTCTGTGTTTTACGTGGCCTACCACTTTGTGACTGAGTTGCTGTCGTTCCCAATCGCTTCCGCTTTGTTGTAATACCACTAACAGTTAACTGTGGAATATTTAGTAACGAGGAAAATTTCACAACTGGACTTGTTGTACACCTGGCATCCCATCAGGGCTGATAAGTTTTTAAATATATATATATATATCAGGGACATATTTAAAAAAAAAAAAAAAAAATGTTTAAAGTGTTTTAGTTCTGAACACTTGGCCTGCACAAATTTGATGCGCCACACAGGAATGTCATCTTATTTGCCAGTAAATAGAAAATGTTACCAATGTTCCTCATATTCTTAAACTATAATGCGCGATGCCTTCCAGTGTTGCTGGTGAACTGCAGATAATTATCCAAAGTACATTTTATCAGTAACACCTTCAACGATGTCATGCATTGTTTTGTGGAAAATCTTGCTCTGTAGGAGTTGTTGCCATATAAACATGTTATAAATATCCTTTAAAATGTAGCTGGAAAAGATGACTTTTTTTTTTTTTTTAGCAATATACAAGTATAATACAAAACATGGATGACGCAGTATTGTGAAGTATTTATATCATGTTATGGAAAAATCAACAGATAAAATAACCAATTAAAGCCGCAAGCGGCGTTAAAGGCCCTCGCCACCTGCCAGCCCCCGCGAACCCCCAGCTCGCCGCCTGCCAGCCCCTGCAAACCCCCAGCTCGCCGCCTGCGAGACCCCGCAAACCCCCCGCGATCCGCCTGCGAGACCCCGCAAACCCCCAGCTCGCCATCTGCGAGCTGCTTCTCCTGCCTGTAATCCCCTGATT
>JAVDPK010001038.1:0-47141 GCA_034780415.1 Cichlasoma orientale | reverse complement strand
GCTTGCTCATAGGGGGTCGTTTTGACTCTTGGGTTTTCTCTGTAATTATTGTAGGGTCTTTACCTTACAATATAAAGTGCCTTGAGGCGACTGTTTGTTGTGAGTTGGCGCTATATAAGTAAAATTTAATTGAATTGAATTTTTAGGTACTAAATGCTCCACGCTGTTCGCCGTCTTTGTGCGAGTACCATACAATGCCTCGATTCCCACCACGTAAAATTTGAAACACTTTCTCTAAAAAGTGTGTTGTGCCTCAGTTAGATTGACAAGTTTTAAGTCAATGACAATTTTTTGTAATTTTTGCCTTTGTTCACCATCACAATGGATTTTAAAATCAAAAACAATCTGCAAGCAAAGTGCAAATTTTCAGCTTTAATTGAAGTGTTTGATAAAAATACAGAACTGTTTAGAAATTACAGCTTTTTTCTTTTTTTTTTTACAGTCACCCATTTTCAGAGGTTTAACAGTAATTGCACAATTGACAATGGGTTTTATAGCCAGGTGAGGCCTTTTCCCTTTTTCCATGATGGATCAAGCAGATAAAAGATCTGGCTTTGCATTTAATAATGTCTCAATGGAACTCTCACTATGATGCCCAGAGAGATGTCAATGCAAGTGAAGGAGGCCATCATTACAGTGAAAAAGCAACATAAACCTATCAGATAACAAAAACTTTGAGTGACCAAATATACAATCTAGTAAATTTTTAAGATGGAATGCACTGGCCAGCTTAGTGACACCAAAATGCCTGAAAGGCCACGATGACAGGCAAAGTGGATGATTGCAAGATTTTTCCTTGGTTAAGAAAAACAACTTCACAACATCTAACCAAGTCAGGAACACTCGAGGAGGTAGGCGTATCAAGTCTATAATCTTTGGACATATAAAATCTACATAAACTTGTAACAGAATGATGGGAAGAGAAAAGTATGGAGAAGGCACCTATGAAACATGGTGGAAGTAATGTGATGACATGAGCACGTATAGCTCCCAGTGTTTGATCATGTGAAATGTACAGGGCTATACTCTGCTGAGATTCAACAATAAATTGATAGGACCAGCGCTTCACGGTGCAAATGGATACTGATCCAAAGTATACCGCGAAAGCAACCCAACACTTTCTCGAGCCAAAGAAATGGGATAATCTTCTATGTCCAAGTCAGTCACCTGATCTCAATACAGCAGAGCATGCTTTTCAGATACTGAAGGCAAAACTGAGAGAGACCCACAGACAGCCAGCAAGAGAAGGTGGCTGGCAGAGCGTCTCAAAAGAGGAAACATTTGGCGATGTCCATGGTAGACTAGTCTTCAGGCAGTCACTGACTGCAAATTATTTTCATCCCAGTATAAAAACAAGCCCTATATTTAAAATTGTTAGTTTGTCCAATCAATTTTGAGCCTCTGAAAATGGAAGAGTATGCATAAAGAGTTAATGCAATACAGTTACAGCTTGGCTAAAAATCAACAGTGGTGGCGTACAGAGGCAGAATTACAAGAAAAGTGTATATCTGCAGTACTGATTTCATCCAGTCTTACTGAACAACCAATTTTCAGTGAAATTACATTTCTCCATCTCACAGAGCTGCTATGACCATCTTGGCTACAATATGTTGCAGTGCCAGATAAAAAATTCTGAAAATTTAACTTCTCATGCCTTAGCATTTTAAGACCTTATTTTAAGACTGATTAAATGCTTTAAGACTTTAAGGGTCTACCAGAACCCTGGCTTAGTTTAGTCTAAAAAAAACAAAAAAACAACAACAACAAAAAAAAACTTTAGAAATGAATTACAAAGAAACAGGTTTGAGATCAACATTTTATTCCTCCAACCAATGCAATAAAGTACAAAAACATTAAAAACCTAAAACAAAGCAAAACCATAGTAACTATTATCAAATCAAACCTGCTGCTCCAATGTGTTGCTTGAACAATGTGTCTGAGTAAGAAAAGATCTTCCAATCAATACACTACAAAATGAGAGGATTTTTTATGGACATTGTAATAAATACCAGGAAATAAAGTATTTATACCAAAAATGACATAATTATCATCAGGGGTTTATGTTCAAGGTTGAAGAGAAGTTGAACAGGAATTAAAAAAAAAATAAAACCATAGGATAAGCCAAGTGTCCTCACTACACAGCGGCTCTTCATGGCAACAAACAATGACAGTCCACTTGGCCTTATCTGTCTGGTCTCATCATGCCTGGCCTCACTGGCGGCATCATCATCGGTCGAGGGTGACGCATCATGTTTGGCGGTCCTGGCATCATCTGCATTGGTCCTCCCATTGGTGGCCTCATGCCTCCTAGATGTGATAATGATTGCATACGCAGCTTTAGGTATTATTCATGACACCAGTTTACTCAAAGAGTCACATGAGGCATATAAAGGTTGAGAACCTTTTACAAATAATCTCATTACCTTATATCTTATCTGATATTAACTTGGCCACTATGGCACAGAAATATCTGACTTAAGCCTACAGTAATAAGGGTACAAACAAGCAATTTCGTTCCATAATCAATTTATAATGTAATCTACAAAATGACCAGACCAGTAAAAATGCTGATTCAAAAGATACTGAATGAATTTGCAGTGATATAAAAGCTAAAGAAAGGCTGCCAATCAGGACATACAAGTACCTGTAACGTACAATTAAAAAAGAAAAAAGAAAAATAACCCTGCGTGGTCAACAGCTTCATCTGTACATGTGACCACTGTTTAGAAATACAAACTTGTTTGACAACAGTTTAACCATGACTATGTCCAAAAAGCGTCTCTTTATCTTGTTGAATAAATATCGAATCAAACTTCATGTAATACCAATTTGTATCACAAGGTGGTGTAACGAGTTCAACGTAACCTCTACCTGGGCAAGGCATTAAGAGCACATCCTTATTTACAATGGCGGGCATGCTAAAGAAAAAGCCTCCGGAGAAAATGAGGGTAGAGTTCAAAAGAAATATCAAAGTTAAAACAGCAGCACGCGTTGAAAGCCATTACAGAACACCCACTGTTCAAATGATGTCCCCTGGTAGTGAATGTTGTGGTTAAGAGTAATTTTAAATGCCAAAAAAAGAGGGAAAAAAAAAGGAAAAGGGTTTCTTACCAGGCCCACCGGGCATCATCCCATGTGGTGGAGGCCCCATCATGGGCATCATTGGAGGACCTCCCATTGGGGGTGTTGGCAGCATGCCTGGACGAGGAGGACCAGCTGTACAAAGCATATAAATCATGTCAAAATTACAAAGTGAATTACAGAATATATAAAGAGCCTCATCTGCAGGGACTCCTGACCAAAGAGAAAAAACACGCATCTCTAATTAGGGACAAAGCTTATGCTCACTATATCCCTGTGGGATACTTTTACAGTTGCAGTTTTAACATCATTATCTTTGAGGGGGTTTTTTTTTTCATCAATAAATTTGAAACTATGTCACTAAGTCCCAAAATAGCTCCATTTATTCCTCTTAATTCATTTTCACGCATGAGCTCAACATTGGGAAAATTTACAGTGTTTCCCTGTAGCACCACAGCAGGAAATGGTTTGCTTAGATGCGTTCTCACTACTGGAAATAATAAAATAATTGAGGCGAGGTGCTTTCCTGGTGGGGTGGGGACAGACTACTCAACTTCTCTAAAAGCAAGCACTCAGTATGCAGCCAAAATTGAGCATCAGTTAATGAATGAAGCTAAACACTGTACAAATACCACGTGTATTTAATCACCATTTAAAAATGATTATATTATTCAATAACTTTGTTTTTTTTTTTTAAATGTTGCTGATGTGTGGTACTTTGCACTGTGCATAACACTGTTAACATAGCTTGCTTAGGCTAATGTTAGTTAGTTACACCAGTAGCCTTCTTTCCTTGCAAGTTAACATGCACGTGCCTTTGCAGAATATGGTTACACACTGATCTGATAGAGTAGTTTTATTTTGGTTTACTCCAACAGAGCCTACATGCAACTGTTAATCTGAAGTACTGCAGAACCACGTTAATTTCTGCAGCCATCATTTGTTTTACTTTCCACCTTGTTTTCAACTTCCTGTAACAGAGAAAGGGCTGTTGCTATCTATCAGGGCTGCAGTCCTGGATAACGGTGTGTGGCATCTTAGCATCTTGCAACCAGCAATTAAATGGTCTTGACCATTATTTTAAAAAGTCACCACACATGCCCTGCAACTTACACTATATCACCAAAAATATCTGCCTTCATGCTCATATGAATTTGAGTGACATCTCATTCTTAATCCATAGGGTTTAATGATGTCGGCCCACCCTTTGCAGCTATAACAGCTTCCACTCTCCTGGGAAGGCTTTCCACAAGGTTTAGGAGTGTTTATATGAATTTTTGATCATTCTTCCAGAAGCGCATTTGTGAAGTCGAACACTGATGTTGGATGAGAAGGCCTGGCTCGCAGCCTCCACTCTAATTCATCACAAAAGATTGGGTTGCGGTCAGGACTCTTCCACACCAAACTCCTTCATCCATGTCTTTATGGGCCTTGTGTTGTCATGCTGGAACAGGAAGATGCCATCCCCAGACTGTTCTCACAAAGTTGGGAGAATAAAATTGTCCAAAATGTCTTGGTATGCTGAAGCATTAAGAGTTGCTTTCACTGGAACTAAGGGACCGAGCCCAACTCCTGAAAAAGAACCCCACACCATAATCCCCCCTCCACTAAACTTTACCCTTGACACAATGCAGTCACACAAGTACTGTTCTGGCAACTGCCAAACCCAGACTTGTCCATCAATTTGCCACAGAGACGCATCATTTTTCCCTCCAGAAAACATATTTGCACTGCTCTAGAGTCCAGTGGCGGTGTGCTTAACACCACTGCATCGAACAATTTGCATTGTGCTTGGTGATGTAACGCACCATTCTTGAGCGAATCTGAAGGCCAAATCAAGTTTGGAGGTCTATAGCGATTGATTCTGCAAAAAGCTGGTGACCTCTGTGCACTATGCATCTCAGCATTGACCCCCTCTGTGGTTTTATGTGGCCTTCCACTTTGTGGCTGAATTGGTGTCATTCCCAATCGCTTCCACTTTGTTTACAATACCACTAACAGTTGACTGTGGAATATTTAGTAACAAGGAAATTTCATGGCCGGACTTGTTGCGCAAGTGGCATCCTATCACGGTACCATACTGAAACTCACTGAGCTCCTGAGAGCGACCCAATCTTTCACAAATGTTTGTAGAAGTGGTCTGCATGCCTAGGTGCTTGATTTTATATACCTGTGGCCATGGAAGTGACTGGAACACCTGAATTCAATGATTTGGATGAGTGAGTGAATACTTTTTGGCAATACACTGTATAGTTCCCATCAACCTTGTGTAGGCTTGTGGTCGCAGTTTTATCAGTTTGCCATAAAAAATTGAGCATCTTTTTGACCAATAAATCAGCAAATCTGTGAATCGCATCGAAGCTCAATTTACCGCCAATATTAATTTATTTTCACACAATGTTGAGAAACTGCTTGCAGTTGCCCTTCCTCACACGTAACACACAAGAGACAATCTGCTTTAGATCCATTCTCACTACTGGCAATAAAACAATAATATAAATAAGAGGTGCTTCTTGCGTGGTGTTTGCAGGAGACACAACATGATGTGCGCTTACTGTGAATTCACTTTAGGCTTCGGTTACACATGGACTCAATCTGATATTACAAATGGGAGTTTGTACTTTTTTCTGAGCTGACACAGTCAGATGCATCTCTAACATATATGTTAGAGGCATGTAGTAACTAAGTGCTGAACGCAGGATCTCTTTTTTAACTTAAAAATGATGTTAATTTGCATCTAGTGGAGACTATTGATACAACTTTAGTGTTTGTTTGTTTTTTAGCAGCGTCACCACAAAAGCCATAAATCCAGCTTGTAACAAATAAATATACTGTATAAGCATATTTTTGGTGTAGGTTTCTTTTATGTTGTGTGATTCTTTATTCATGTGAATTAACCATTGCTAGTTATCCTGCAGTAATGACTACAAAAGCTCCACATGTATGGCTGCCTGTTATTGTAGAAATGCACTTCAGTTAACCTTCAAATGATCACAAAAATATGGTAAAAATTATTTCCCATAAGAACATAAATTTATAAAAACCCAGTGTCCATATTATGGTTAGTTAATTAAATTAGTGCAAAGCAGAAAGATGATGGACTCACCTGGGGGAGGGCCACCTGGGAACGGTGTGGGAGGAATCTTTCCCTGTTGAAACGCAGCCGCTGTTGGCAGAAAAGACGAAAAATTAAAACACACACACGCGCACACACAAAACAGAACAGATATTTAATGTAGAATATGAATCCTGCACAGATCCCACTTTTCTAATTTTAGTGTTACTAAAACACTAAACACATGGGATCTTTTTAATGGTAGAGGATGTAACATAAATATGACTTCCAAAAAAACAGAACCATGTCTCATTTTTTAAAGGCAAAAAGAAGAATTTAGTCTGTAAAACAACAGATTCCTTCAAAGTGGACAAAGACACTCATGAGCTTTGCATTTTATATATGGATTAGTGGTTTGTAATCTCAGAGGGGGCCTGAGTAAGCTGGTGTATAAAGTCCACCGTTTAAGCAGAGAGCTTGGATATTCCACGAGTGCAGAAGCATGCCTGTGTAGGATATGTAACAGGCTTTTACTGTCTACATCTAAACCAGCTTACTAAATATGGAAAAGAAAAAGCATGTGGCGCCCACATTAAGCGTGTGGATGCTTGAATGCACAACCAAATAACATGTTGCTTCCACTAGAGGGCACTTTCACATTTAAGTTGAGCTTGTTGGGACACGTGAGCTGCATCCAAAAGGGCTCCGAGAGTCAGAATAGTTTCTCCACTGATAGCAGCATGTTTTGAGATCAACAAAATATGACTGAAATTTCTTAATCTCACCGCAAACCAAACCTGTAATAATTTTACTCTTGACACAAGACACTCAGAAAGTAATGATCTTACTTGTTTTATCAATCAGGCTCTGAGCTTGCTCCTCCATCCATTTCTGGTAGTAATCTTTCACATTTTCTTTGTGCTTTCGGCCACTGCAGTGGGTCTTCCTCACTGACGGCTTAAATAGAAACAGAATAAAACAATATTTAACAGGATTAGAAATGACACACACACACAAGCGGTTTGATGCTTTTCAACAATTTGATTTGATACAAAACTTACCGAATCATGTGTAAGGTAGGTATCACAGTAGTCACAGTAAAACCTGAGGATTAAAAAGACTCAGGTTAACTTTAAATATAACCTATATAAAAATATGGTTTAAACATCTAGAACTTCTAAACCTCCTATACACTCACTGGCCACTTTAAGTCTGCTCAACTGCATCAACTGCACATTAATGCAAACAGATATAAGTTTACACACCACATGCTACCCTACCAAGTATTGTTGCTGACCATGTCCACCCCTTTATAACCACAGTGTACCCATCTTGAAAAGGCTGCTTTGAGCACGATAACACACCACATCAAAAAGTTCAAAACTGGATTCTTGAACATGTCACTGAGTTCACTGAACTCAAATGTCCCCCAAAGTCACCAGATCTCAATCCAAAAGAGCAACTTTGGGATGTGGTGGAATGAGAGACTTGCATTATGGCTTTGCAGCTGACAAATCTGCAGCAACTGTGTGATCCAATCATGTCAAAATGGACCAAAATCTCTGAGGAATGTTTCCAGCACCTTGTTGATTCTGTGCCATGAAGAATTAAGGCAGTTCTGACCAGGTACTAATAAAGGGGCCAGCGAGTGTATCTGCAATATGCCAGGAACCATGCTCTAGACAAACTATTCCTTCTAAAATACTTCTTAGAAATGTATTCTAGGAGTGATTGCAGTTTCTTTTTTTTTCAAAAGTAGCATATGTCACTTGCAGGTGTTAGAAAATGTCCAGCAAGACTTTGTGAGGCCCTATATAAAGCTTTGCTTTCTGTAGGAAATATTTACCTTCCACACGTCTGTGTGCTTTTGCTGTCACGCAGGACATTGTCACATTTATCTATATTTTTCAAAAATAAAATAATCAGGCGCTAGATGGCTTACGGTTTCAAGCTACCAAATATAAAGTAAGTACAATTTAAAAATGCCAATTTTTGTATTTTACTTTCCTGACCATAAAGTGATCACAATATTTTTAATAGCGCCACTTTCTTTTCTACTTATTTGTTACGGTGATCTTTGCAGCTGTAGCCACTTAACAGCATTATGGTCCCCTCTACGGCGTTCACCTTGGAAATAAAACAATGTTCATCTGTGCCAACAAGATTTATAATCTAATATCAGAACAACACACTTTTTCATTTAAATATTTTCCAAAAAAGCCGTTACACACTGTAATTCTGTGCTCAACGTGACAAAGAGGTCCTTAAATACACGAACAATGAAATTTTTAACCCAAAAAACGTGAGAAACCTCCAGAACACACCAGCGAACCGCCCTTCAGTTTACATTTTGTCAAGCATATTACTCTAGATATGTTATTCTGACTGGAAGTCACTGATAGATTGATGTATTCGATTTCACTTTGGCGTTACTTCACTGGCTGCCGATATTTGCCGGTAAGCGTTTATATAGGGGGTTCGCTCCAGCAAATAGTCACAGCCCAAACACAGCTCACAGCGTTTGTATGAACACAACTCAATTACTCGTTTCTATAATTTATCTTACCGCCATTTGTCACTTAATGTAAATATACACGCTTATTGAGGCTGTTAATCAAAGTAAATGAAAAACTTGTCAGTAAAAACAAATTATATGTGAACTTACTTCGGCATGTTTCACAGCAACCTCCCTCATAAAGCGCGACGCCGGTGTTCCCAATAAGCGTTCCGCCAGGACACGAAACCTACACAACTTTAGTTCCGCCTAAAGTTGTGTTCTGGAAAATACGGTCCTTTTTGTGTTGTAAGCATTTTATTTTTATCACAGGCAATAATTAGTGGTTCCTAATATCATTGGATAGTCTGTACTACCACTGCAAGTAATTATGAAACAAACAAGTAAAATTTTCAAAAATATATTAACAAATATTAAAACAAATGTGTTTTGCTGTAATCTAAATAAAGAAGAAGGTAGTACAGTTAAACGACACCTTTCTTACCTTGTGTGCATAGCTATATACAGTAACTACAATTTACACACTTCATCATCAGCTACATCTACATCATCATCATCTACATCACACATACATCTACATACATACATACATATCCACAGTGACAAGCATTCCAAACAAAAAAAATAACAATTCAGTGTTCTTTGGAAATAAAGATGTATTTTTCTCCCAACCAAGAATATTTAAATTTCATCTTTTAAAAATGTGTTTTAATAAATCAGAAAAAAAGACTTTTTAAATTGATTTTATATGTTTAATTGTTGTATTCGGTGTTATTAATTTATAATAACACCATATTAATTTATTATTTGGTAGTCGTAGCAATCCATGCTTTAAACTGAGCTGATAAATGGGAAACATGGATTTCATTGATAAACCAATGAAAAGGTGGCTACAAATAGCAACAGATGACGTCGACGCCCACCAGGTGATTGGCGGAGGGCTACGAGCGCGCTGTTGCAACGTCAAACATCGTCCCCCTGGTCGTGCCATGCGCACTAAAGGTTGTTGTTGTTGAGCTGGTTGTTATGGCTGAACAAGGCCTCGGACTCAATTGAGAGAGGACCCCCATACCACCCCCCGTCTCCGCCACGGGACACCCGGCACCCATGGAGGGCACGGACATGGACGTGGACGCGGAGCTCATGCAGAAGTTCAGCTGCATGGGCACCACGGACAAGGACGTCCTTATTTCGGAGTTTCAGAGGCTGCTGGGCTTTCAGCTCAACCCAGCCGGCTGCGCCTTCTTCCTGGACATGACCAACTGGTGAGTGCGGGGATAGGAGGGCCTGCCGTGGGACAGGAGCACAACGCTAAACTAGCTTTATTATTAGCTTGTTAGCCTATATAAGTAAAAATGGTACAGAATAGGGCGCTGGGGAGGTGATGTGGAACCCTGGGGGAAATCATATCATCATTCCCATCCCCCGGGGTTGGGGGGCAGGATGGTTGTTAACTCCAAATGGTCGTTCACTGGCAAACGGAAGTGAAACGGTAAAGTTTGCGGTGACCGCGGAGGAAACACTAAGGTGAAGTAACTGAGGAAGCAAAGAGCTAGCAGGCTAATTTAAGCACAGGGAACTCTCGCTCCTGGATCATCAGCCATGTTACATAATAGCGCACAGAGCCAGTTAAACGTGCTTCTCGGGAAGCCAAAACTCAAGGCAATGCTGCTCACCTCACGTTATTCTGATGACGTAACCAGTCGTGATCTATCAATGGCCGACAACAAGTGGTCTTGATCATAACACCTTTGTCTTCCTGGTCAGCTGCACTCATGGTTTTGATTGCATATTTTTTAAAAGATAAAACTGTATTCACATGACCTTTGTTTAGGGGACGGAAGATCAGCGGGTCATAATGGAAAGATGGCATCATTACGCGGCAGTTGTTGGAATTTATCCCTTAAGTTCAACATGGGGAAGTTCTGGTGAATCATGAATGTACAGCTCTTTATATATGAGCAATGATTCAGAAGAAGCAACCCACTAAACCAGGCAATATGTTTTCTCATACTGACATAGCTAAAGTAACAAAGTGCCACTAGGGTGAGCAGATGCTAAGGCATTGCACAGCATTTTTATTCCTTGTCCCCCGTCCCACATGTTGAGACAATATCCCACATTTCTGGCTGGTTCTGCAGGACTTGCACTTTTCTAAAGTCGGGCTTTCCCCCCCACTATGTATGAAGGAAATGCATTTTATTATACAGTGTTGTGAAAGTTTACCAAAGCTCCCCTAATTTCTAAAAAAAAAAAATGTCACACTTACATGCTTCAGATCAGCCAAAAAATGTTAATATTAAACATAGAAAACCCAAGTAAATACAAAATGCAATTTTTAAATGATGATTTTATTTATTAAGGTAAAAAACTATCCGAACCTACCTGTAAGTCCGGACTTTGACTGGGCCGCTCCAAAAACCTTTTTTGTTGTTGGTTTTTTTTTTTTTTTTTTTTTGGCCTTGCTGGTTTGGTTCAGATCATTGTCGTAATGCATAACCCAAGTGCACTTGAGCGTCAATGCACAAACTGTTGGCAGAACATTCGCCTTCAGGATTTTCTGGTTTAGAGTAGAATTCATGCTTCCACCAGATAGATAGATAGATTAAACTTTATTAATCCCTTTTGGAGGGTTCCGTCAGGGAAATTAAAGTTCCAGTGGCATTTTTACATAGGCACACAAGTTACATCAGTTAAAGCAAGTCGTCCAGGTCCAGAAGCAGCAAAGCAGCCCCACACCATCACAGTACCACCACCATGTTTGACTGTTGGTGTAATGTTCTTGTTAAGAAATGTTGTTAGTTTTACACCCGATATAACAGGACATAAACCTTCCAAAAAGTTCAGCTTTTGTCTCGTCAGTCCACAGAATATTATCTCAAAAGTCTTGGGGATCATCAAGATGTTTTTTTTTTGTTTGTTTGTTTGGTTTTTTTTGACAAATGTGAGCTGATCCTTTTATGTTCTTTTTGGTCAGCAGTGGTTTTTGCCTTGGAACTCTCCCATGGATGCCATTTTTGCTCAGCTCAGACCTTAAATGAGGCAAGCGAGTCCTGCGGTTCTTTAGATGTTGTTCCGGGTTCCTTTGTGACCTCCTTGATGAATTGATGCATTCTTGGAGTAATCTTGGGAGGTTGGCCACTCCTGGAAAGATTCACCACTGTTCCAAGTTTTCTCCATTTGTGGATAATGGTTTCCAACATGGGTCTTTTGAGTACCAGAGCTGGAGTATGTTCTGAGAATTAGAGCCTTTGCCTTTTTTGCTAGTTATTTTTCAGTTTTGAACAGGTGGAAAATATGGTATAAAGTGATACAATGTGTGTATGTCATAATTGGATAGAAATTGCTAAGCTAATCTATGGATACATCCTAACTGAACCACCCAAAGATGGTGGGGCTCATTTATTGTTATTTTGGTCAGTAGCAGGGATTTAGTTCAGAATGGTCCTTTGGTGGGTGACGACACCTGTAACCAGGATTGGTCCACATTAATGATGCACCAATCCAACTTTTTCCAGTTCAGATATCATACCAATATCTTGGTTTGAGTATCCGCTGCTACCGATAAAAGTGTTAAAATAATGTGTGGTTGTCACTCTGAGAAACAGACTATCGAGTAATTGTTTTAGGCTCAATTTAAATATTTCTTTCATAACTTTGTAAAATAAAATGTATAATACATTTATCAATATAATATAATATATTCATTAGTAATAACTGCGTGTATCCTGAAAATTGTTGAAAGACATTCACAAACTTGCTTCAAGAAGTAATTTGTGGGACTCAATAAGATGGTAAAGAAGTTGGAATTTTGTTTAGTAATAACAGATAACAACCGGGCCTAAATGAAAATAAAAGAGAAACAGAAAATGCAATTACATTATTCACCTAACTTATTTGCCCTGGTGTCTTTCCAGCTCGGGGTGAGAGTCTTTACTGCATGCGGCTTCATTTGCATTCACACTAGTTTCTTGTTTCCTCCTTTCACTCTATGCACCTACTTTTACTGCTACACACACACACACAGAGCAACTGGTATGCTAGTGCTGAAGTAATCAACAGTTATTTGAATTGAATAGATAAGCCTGTGGATTGGTGAATTCAGTCCACATAAAGTTAACGCAGTGAGCCTGTGTTACCTTACTAAACAGGGCCTGAGCTGAGTTAAACCTGCCTCTGCCTGTCTATGAGTGAGTTTATGGATTTAGAGAGGGGCAAATACACATCACTCTAAAGAAAAAAGCTGTGCTGGATTTATAACAAAAGAAAAAGAAGAACACAATTTGGAACAGAAATGTAGCACAGCAATTGTTGTATTGTGATTGTCTTGGTTTCATAAACGATGGAAATTGTATTTGTGGTAGTAAATCTCAAATATTTGCACAGCTCACTGCTCTGTATATAAGAACAAATGTGTAATTTCTTACTTTAGAGGATCTTTGTCTCAAGGTTACCTCTATATAAATACTGTAAATGTATACAGGAAAGTTATCAGCATGTGTAGAAACACCAGGCAATTCTGAAAATCTGAAAACTTTTTAAAAAGCTTTTTGACTTCAGGAAGTTCTACTTCTACCACTGTCCAAGCTGACCTACAGATCTTGATTCTTTCAGTGAGATGTCCCTTTCTCTTAATGTTTTGGGTTGTCGGATGTGTTTTTATCTTTTCAAAACTGACAATTCAGCAAACACTTTATTCAACAATTAGATGAGCAAAGAGAAAATAGAATGAGACACAACTTTCTGTCCCACATTTATTCATTATTGAATTAAAATCTTTCCCTTTATGAGTTCATTGGCTTTGTGTGTAAACTCTTGGAATAGTCCTTTAAATATCTGTCATTTGCTGCAAAAAACTCTGCTCTCATTCCTTCTGGAAATTCTTGTATTTTGTTTTAATTTTATTGGGTTTTTGTTTAAAAATGCTTAAGAATGTAACTTATTGTCAGCAGTGTTCAATATTATTATTTGATAATGTTCATCAATGGATTAGTCTGTTCAGTGTTCCGTTCTTCACATGTAAGTACAACAATCTGTCAATAAAATGCTTCAGAAATCTAGATATACAGCATTAGTTCCATGTTGAGCAGTTGCCGGGTAAGATGTTTTCTCTGCATGCTGTTTTAAAAAAAAGAGAGACACTGACAAAATGTAAATGAGACACATGTTCCATTTTTTGTAAATAAATTGATTTAAAAAAAACTTATATTGTGAGAATAAATAATGGTGCAATAATCATCTGCCTCTTCAGTAAATTCCTCACCCTGTGGATGGTGTCCAATGCCGCTGCCTTGGACTGCAGCTGGCGATAATAGTCCTTGCTTTGGTATGCAGCCTTGGTGAGCTCACCATGGGAAAACCAGCTCAACCTGCTGTAGGTTATGGGTAGAGTGGAGAGCGGATCTTCAGAGCAGAACAGGGACTACTGTCGCTAGTGACCGTCCACGGAGCCTGTCTGACCACAGACAAGACTTCAAACAGCTGAATGACATCAAGAACCTCAACAGCAACCTGTCCAGCTTGTTCACAGGGGAAACACTAAATAGGAACCAGAGCTAGCTGGTTAGAACTCTCAAAATAAGAGGAAGGGAATTGTTCAGTACTAAATAAATCCCGTTGTCTCAGACAGATGACAAAGTAAAATAAATCGCAAAATATACCTGGGTGGCTTGCCCAAGAAAACACTGCAGTACATGATGAAATAGTCAAATATATTGTGAGGAGAAGCTGTAGTTCAAGCTCCTTGACCTGACAAATATTTGCTATAAATATTGCTAATTGTAAAGGTAGATCAGGCTTTATGAGCACTATAATTTCAAAATTTATGGCCAGGATTGATGGGCATTGCTGATGTGTAATAACATTATTCTCCTCCTTTTGCACTGGAACAGGAACCTGCAGGCTGCTATTGGTGCATATTATGACTTTGAAAGTCCCAGTGTCAACACGCCATCCATGTCCTTCGTTGAAGATGTGACAATTGGGGAAGGAGAGTCTGTCCCTCCAGATACACTGTTCACTAAGACCTGGAGGATACAAAACACAGGTATATGCGCACGCACACACACACACGTTCATAGATTGTATTGAGATGTGTTTTAAACAAGTTCTTCTTTTTCCATTGTAGGTGCAGAGTCGTGGCCACCGGGGGTTTGTCTGAAGTACATTGGAGGGGATCAGTTTGGGCATGTAAACACAGTTATGGTGAAGTCTCTAGATCCCCAGGAAATATCAGATGTGAGTGTGCAAATGCGAAGTCCCACAACTCCTGGCATGTACCAGGGCCAGTGGAGGATGTGTACTGCCACTGGATTATTCTATGGAGGTAGGAAAACAGTACTACTTTGGTAATTGTCAAGTAAATTTATCAGGCCTACACTAACTTATTTTCATTATTGATGAAACTGTTTAAATTATTTGCCAAAAATTGGCTGAATTTCCTTATTTTGTCATAAATATACTTGTGGATGCTGATATTGGCTCAAGCTCCAAATAATGAGAACAGCGTGTGTGTAATCCTTTTGAGTCAAAAACCAAGGTTTCAGACTACTTCAAACACTCCATTTCTGAAAGTTTTTTTTTTTTTTGTTTTGCTTTCTCTTTATATGGTGTCAGTGAGTGTGGGTAATCCCTAATATTAGGAGTGTAACAATACTCGCAACACAGTGGTTCAGTTTTGGCCTTGAGTTTAAGGCGAGGTAATTAGTCAGGTTTAAATCCCATTTACAATTTTGGGTTCCAGTGATTATTAAAACAACATTATGGGTAAATCATTTCTATTTTCTCTGTTCTATCTCTATCTCTGTTATACATCAGGCTCTCCTCTTTTCTTCACAGCTGTGTTATTTTGCGCTTCCCTAAAACCTCAAAGTCAGTTGCTTTTTACTCCAGCTTAAGGCAACATAACTAAAAGAGACTTCAATCTAGAAGAAGTCAAAGTCTAAAATTTTCACAGTTGAAACCTGCGGGATTATCCGTTGTGTGCGGCTGCCTTTTTCTCCCGATCTCAGGTCTTTTACTCAGCCCACTTTTGACAGCGTGTGACAGTTTTCTGTCAGCTTTGGCTTTTGCTTTTTCGTGCCTCTGTGATTGCGTTGCAGGTCTGACGAGGCACGTGAGCTCACTGTCACCACATGCTGTCTTGGCCCCCATCTGTGCCTGCAGACTTCCCATAACAGACAAGTTGGCAGGGACCAGTAGTTGCCCTTATGACACTGGCTTTACAATCAAAAACACCCCTTAGTCCAGGCCTAACACTGACTCCACCAACTCCACCTCTTTTTTTTTTAATTTATTTTTTTAATTTGCTTGTTATTTGAATTATATTTAAAGTTGATGAAAATCCTTTGTAAAAAGACATTTTTAAAGTTCAGTAAATGAATTATGTTTGATCAGTAATCCTATTAAATAATCGAGTTATTCTGGTACAATCTGTCCCATTTGCTCTCTCTAAACAATCTTGAAATATTACAGCTTCCATCAGACTGTCAGGCTTTAACCAGACACCAGACGATGGTGTGGATGGCCGTGGTTTCACCCTCTGTTTGAGAATTGTTACACACCTACTTCATATGGTCGTTTCAGTCCTGTAGCTCTGGCTGTGAGCAAGAACCCCCACCCACTGTTTCAATCTTTTGTTTTAGAGGGGCAGACAGTCAGAAGAAAGTTGGCTTAAAACGAGGGGGAAGGGAGTGAAAACAGCTTGTTTCAGTCAGACAGAACGTGACCTGAGGGGCTGCATCAATGCAGAGAATCAACAGGACCCTTAGCTGTAGATAATCACACCTCAGCCTGTGAAACCTCTTCAAAGCAGTCTCTTACCGCCTTCCTCATCACCCATTCCTGGGCTTATATCTACTTCTACTTGTCCCATGTTGTCGTTAGCACCCTCAGTTACATTGCTGGCTTTGACTGGTTCATTGTTTTCTCTTTTTCCTTGTTCATCTTGACGGAGGTCAGCATTGTAAAGTGGAGAATAGTTTCAGTAATAATTATTAGCGATGCAGTGCATGCTTTATGGCATGCACTTAAAACAGGAAGCCCACCAACTGTAAATCATGCAAAATTGCTCTAAAAGAGTTTAAAAATACAAATATGGAGTTGGAAATGAGCATAAAAGTCCCATTTAAAAAGCTTATTTTACTTGACGCACTGAACCACATTCATATTCAGTTTATAGTAGTTTAACACTGAGAAAATGATCAAATTGGTAACTTGGCTGAGTCTTATACAGTCAAGTCACATTTGTGCTCATTTGTTTTCTCCACAGATGTAATCTGGGTGATTCTTAGCGTAGAAGTTGGAGGTCTTCTTGGAGTGACCCAGCAGCTATCTTCCTTCGAGACAGAATTCAACACTCAGCCCCAGCGCAACGTGCAGGGAGACTTCAACCCGTTTGCCTCGCCACAGAAGAACAAGCATGATGCCACTGACAACAGCTTCAGAGACCCAGGTGGAGCCTGGGAACGCACGCAAGAGCCAATCCAGCAAGATCAGAATGGACTGTCTCATAATGCTGTAAATAGGGCGTCAAATGGTCTCCAAACCAATCTTTCTGTGGTGACTTATGGCCAGGTATGTATACATAAAAATCATTAGCATGTAACTCTTCACAGATCTGCACTCAACTTTAGACCTACTACACTACATTCACTGCTTTCATATAAGTAGCACATGCAAGTTTCATAGAACCTACATTCCTCCTACTTAAAGCATTGTTTGCTACTTACTATGCTTTCTAAGTGTGGCCTCTTTTGTGGTATTGTTGATGAAATTATATATGATGAGCAGTTTTTTGTCTCCCCCCCCCCCCTTTTCTTAAAAATTGAGTTTTACACAGCTCCGGGGGCATGTTGCGAAGCAAGTTTGACAATGCCAGGCTTTCTTTGCGGTAGCACGTTTGACAAAACCTCAAACCCCTGACAGGTATCGCAGTGGCAGTTATCAGCTTCCTTTGTTAACCCGGGAGGGAGTGTCGAGCCGTCGTTTAAGTCTTCTTCTGCACAAAATGCACCGATCGAGTACCACGCACACTCTTACAGGAACAGGTGATGGGGAATATAACAGAGAATATGATGGAAAAATGCAATACTACCACAGCAAATAAGATAAGAGAGCAGTGCTGGCAGAAATTCATAAGTTAGAATATTTATTTTACCATTTAGTGCACTCTGTTCGTTTATAACCTGACAGCTGCATATTAGAGCTCTTAAACTTTAATGTTTAAATGCAACAAGTTTAAAGGTCACTCTGCTTTCAGCTCTGATGCTGTCCCATAGCCTAATGAAGGAGATTTGGAAATCATAAGTTTTTCACCAGATCAAAGAAATTCATTCTACTAATGGAATATTCTTCATAAGTAACCTACAAATAGATCAATTTTTTAAAATCTGTATTTTATCTGCAATGTCCTCAATGCAAAACTGACCTGGCAGCGCAGCGGGAACAAGTATTAAAATGTCTATATTTTCTGAATGCATGCAAATTCATGTGATAACACGAGGTGTACAGTTTGCGCTGCTTCCTTCGCTGGTATCTAATGGAAGGTTCAACATGTTGCATGTATACAAATGCACTCCTTTGGCACAGAATCTACATCAGGCTGAGAGCATGTTGTCGGGTAAAACAAAAAAATAGCAACAACTTTAAACCAAAACTTTGAATATAACCTCCCGTGGACCAGGTGTGACTTTTTACTACAGTGATTTATTTAGTCAGGTTAAAGGAGCCACATTCTTGAACCTGAAAATGTTGGCTTTAC
Organism: Cichlasoma orientale; assembly: GCA_034780415.1. NCBI lineage: Eukaryota > Metazoa > Chordata > Actinopteri > Cichliformes > Cichlidae > Cichlasoma > Cichlasoma orientale. The sequence continues at coordinate 28,730 of JAVDPK010001038.1, read as the reverse complement.
TCCTCACAAAGAGTAAAGATTGGTTTACACTCCCTACATACACATTACAATCTGAAGTGCTGAATTGTGACCCTGAAGCCTTCTTTCAGCAATGATATGTGTTATGCAATTTTTTTTCTCTAATGTTGTCATTTTTGTCAGCTGCAGCAAAAAGAAGACACAGTGGTGAATATTTCTCTGTAAAATTGATTTAGATGAAATTATCGGTATTCCACTTAGTTCCACATAACCTAACGTTACTCTCAAGTCTCGTAAATACTCTGGAATCATAAAATGTATTTTATTTTTCTTTTCTTTCTATTTTTTTTATAGGCATGAATGTGATCATCAGATTTATAATTTTCTTCCTCTTGGGACTGCAGATATTTGCGCACATTTTAACCCAAATTTAATAAAATTATATCATCAATTGCCTACATATACTTTGTCACTGAGTGAAATGTTGCCAAAGGAAAGTTCATGTGGGTAATCAGATGATTAGATTTCCTTACTCAGGGGATTGCGGTTATATAAACTAACCGTCTTCTTGGCAGTCTGGTCTGCAGCTGTCAGCATATCAGGTTGTGGACAGTTAGGCGAGCCTCAGGGTTTAAAACTTTATTGTAATTAGGTGTAACTTGAGGAGGATTACTTAAAACAGAAAAGAACTCCTGTGACTTAAATCCATTCTTACTGTGCAGTTTGATGCAGCATATTGTGTAATAGTCTGGTTTCTAGGAGTCACAGGGAATATTTGTAGTTTTTTTTTCTCTCCCATAATGTAGAGGATTATGGGGTTAAAGGCTTGGTAAACGTTTACACGTGCTGGCGATGTGCCTCACAGTTTCTCTGTGAAACACTCTGGTCCAGAATGAAATAGTTTTGATGACAGCTACATTCATAACAGCGATTGGTCTTCAAATGGTTAATGCAGTAAGTCTAGGGTATCTTATTTAGCTTTTTTTTTTTTTTTTTTGGTATAAGTAAATGAAACCTTGTTTAAATACTTTTGTTTTGTTTTTAAAAATCACAGTCCTATTAATTTTCCTTTGGAAGGCTTGAACCTTTTTGGTAGGAGCCACAATTTTTCTATTTAAGAAAAACACTTTTTCTATTGAGGAAACTGTAGCGTCTTTCCTTTGGTGCAACCCTTTTTAAAGGTTTTGTATGTTTTTGCAACATCAGCGGTAAGTATCAGAGAAAAGCAAATTGTTTTTCATTACCGTAATGACTACACGAGTGTGGCTAATAATCTTAAAGTCAGAGATGATGTGCTTTGTTACCACCACATAAGTGTTGCTGCAGTTCAACTAACTGGTAATTCTTTGTGACATGTATATATGTCTATTTCAACACTTTGTTAAACTCATTTGATGGTCTCTGTTGAAGAAAAAATTCACTTGAATCTTTCAGATGGGGCCAGGTTATTCTACAGTATTATTGCCTCATAGACTGGGCCAACTATACATTACAGCTACAGGAGCTGTTTGACCATGGAAACCCATGCCATGAAGCTCTGTGTTTTTGTGCTGATGTTAGAAGACGTTTGGACGTCTGGCAACTTTTATGCACGTGGCTGAGCTGCTGTGGTTCCGCAGTGCTTCCACTTTGCAATAATACCACTTGGGAGTTGATTGTGGAATATCTGGGAGGGAAGAAATTTCATGAACCGACTTGCTGCAGTGGTGGCATCCAATTCCAGTACCGCACTCAAGTTCAAGTGAGCTCTTCAGAACGACCCATTCTTTCACAAATGTTTGTAAAGGCAGACAGCGTGGCTAGGTGCTTGATTTTATAGACTCGTGGCAATTCTGAATTCGGAGATTAAGCGGTGTGGCCCAATGCTTATCATATAAAAGGCTTTTGTTCACAGTTTGACCTGTCAAGCGTTTCAGGGTTGGTTAAACTGGAATGAGTGTCAGCTAGCTTTGTTAGGCATTCGTGGCATTTAAAGTGATCCATTAATTCAAAAGACTTGGCAGTTTTGTTTCGGCGCATTTTATTGCCGTCCTGAAACTGAAGTTAACCGCAGACTTGGTGCAGCTTTTGCTTTTCCTTCCCTTTGTGCTGTAATAGAAACTAAACCAAAAGCCTTTCTCATTTTTTTTTTCCTTCTCCCCACAGGGACCCTACCCATTTGGACAGAGCTAGAATGACAAAGACCCCTCTCCCCCATGGTGGATGAAGAGCTTAACACCCTGGGAGTCCTTAAATGCAGAGGAGTTGGAGGGGGGGGAGGAACAGTTGTTTTATATTGACTCATGACAACCCTCTTCCAAAAACAACCCATGGCCCTTTCCACAGAAACACAAAGGACAGTGAGGTGATGGATTACATCAACTGCAGTGAAACATCCCACCTGACATCAACACCCGGATTCGCATGTGTGAATGCTTCATTTAAGAGTGCTATAAACCTTTACGGATAGATACACGTGACTATTTTTATTTACATGGTAAAATGTGCCTAGTTAAAGTGAAAGTCACCCTAAACAAATTGGTATTCCCATGGGCAGTTGAATGCGTTCTCTCTTTGGGGTTCCTACCCAGGTCTAGAAATATATATTTTTTTAAATCTGAGAGTAGTACAGAAAATTGTCATTTTGAGGCATTGAACAGCCTTAAAATTGAAGGTTTTTGCCTTTTACTAACCCCCCCCCCAACAAAAATGAAGAAGAACAATCAATCAATCAGTCAATCAATCCTAATCAAATCTTTAGATAAGACAAATACCTGGTGAATAATGGTAAAGACAGAAAACTACTGTAAAAGAAAGAAAACAGGTATTGATAAGTTACAGGGCTTTGCTGGTCCTGAAAGGTCGTCACCTAAGTTATTGTGGAAATATATGCCTTTAACTTGTGTTCATGGATGGTTGATGATGGGAAAGATTCCCAGATTCGCATCACTACACAGCTCGTAATGGATGATGTAGCCGTGCCAAGTTTAAAATGTAACACTATATCTGTTAAAGTGCCCCTGTTGTGCTCATTTACAGGCTTATCATTGTATTATGGGGATGTGCTAGAGTTGTTTTACATGATTTAATGTTCAAAAGAAATGTTCACATTTTTGTCCAGCTCTCGTCCCTTTAAACGTCTAAAAGCTGTCGGCTGCCAAGAAAAAAGCTTTACCTGAAAATGTGTTTGAAGGACGTTCTGTCGCTTCTGCCTTTACTTTGTCGTCATCCTACACGTAAAACGACAGCACAGCTGCTGCCTTTCAGTTATGAGAGTGGTGATTGGCGCTGTTAAAGCATGAGAATTTTAGCAGTGTGAAAAATGGCTTCAAAGTAATGGCTGATTTACGTTAGTCTTACCGTGCTGCGTTTGTGTCACTATTTCATGCATGAAATATGCAAATGAGGACCTCTTTTAGGAATGAAGATGAATTCAGTTTGGCTTTTGTAACTGCAAATCATTTACATGTTCAAAAAGCTGAGTAACACACTGGAGGGTAGGGGAAAGCACAATAGGGGCACTTTAAATTTGGCTTCGGCAACAATGAATACCTGACTTTGGTTAAAGTGAGTCGTCTATATTTGCTTGATTATGCAACTAAGCTTCAGAAATAAGGGAGCTTTTAAAAAAGTCAAAACTTCCGTTTGTGATTTAAGTTGGAAACCTGAAATTATGAAATCTCCAATATGACTACATTTGTGACAGGAAGAGTTGTTGCATTGTAGTTTCAGGCTCTCTGATGTGATATAACTTGGCTTGCTAGACAGACTTTTTTTTTTTTTTGCCCCCCACATACAGTCGCTTTATTCACAGTCCTTAATTTGAATTTAGTGCTCGCTCTTGATTAATTGGAGATTTTATGTTCTGCTTCATGCACATTTGTAACTGAACCTTTTTTTTTCCCCCCCTGCTAAGATAGCTCGGATGCTTCCACTAGTAGCTCCTTATTTAAATTTCTGAGTCTGAGAGTGTGAACACTCGTTACTACAGTTAACTTCAAACTGAGCAGGGTTGGACTTTATGCGAGCCCAGGTTGCTGATCCAGGTCAGACAACACGTATTTGACATGTATGATCTGACAGAAGTTTTATTGTCCACGTTTGGATACATTATATTAAAAGCTAAGATTTCCTGCCCTTCTGCAAAGAAATATTTGTAATTCTTGTGTAGGAACCCAGTTTCTTCCAAAGACAAAATCCAGAGAGACAGGACACTAATCTGTGGCATCATCAGCTGCATAGTCTGCAGGTGCCCAATTCAGACTGCCTGGGACAAGGTGTGCGTTTCTTTTATTTTTTTTCTTTTATTTTTTTTAAGGGTGGGTTTCGCTTTAAATAGAGGCTGAAGTGCAAATGGATGTGAGCAAGTTTGAAGAAGTGAGGTGTGAGGAAAGGTTGATAAAGCCATCTAAATCTATTTTGCCTGGTGAGTGACTGTTGTTTCTGAGTCTATGTCTACAGTGTGTGTGTGTGCGCGTGCGTGCGTGCATGAATGTTAATGGTTTCTCTTTGGATTTAACTGACATAAAATAGTGTATACTACTTGGGCAAAGGATGACTTGACACATGCACATCAATACTGAGAGAGCTTTAATAAGTGTGTACCTCAGAAGTATTTTTGAGTGATTTTTGCACCAAAAATTCATGCATCGAAAATTACCCTGTTATTTATTTGATGTCTTTATTTGTGTGTGTGTGCGCGCTGCAGATTAAAGGACTCCCATTTATAGCCAGCAGGTGGTGCTAAAAATCAGAAGACCAAACTAAAACTTGTCTTGACATCATGCTGAGTATACTGTATGAGGAAAAATGTGATGAGTTGTAGTGTGAGCCTATCTGAATAAGAAATGTAATGGTTTGCGTCAGCATTGTTGGCACAGGTGGTCTGTTATTGTACAATGCTGTACATCAAAAAAGGTTTTCTTTGGCTTATTGTGGATCGTGACACCAGCATTTTTGCGCCCCCCCCCAAAACATTTTCTTGGTATGTTTGTTTATTCCTCCTGTTTTCAGGTTCTTGTTTCTAAATGTCCTGAAATGAAAGGTTTCAAAGTTGAACACTAGTTTCGTTCCTGAAGCAGTGTCTGATGTTGAACATGAAGAATAATGTATATTTTTTTATTTTGATGACAGGAATGAGTCTGTGTGCTGTTACACCTGAATTTCTACTTCAGCTTTGCTATGTTCATTATGTCCAACGGTGATTTTTTTTTTTTTCCCATGTATTTTTTTGGCCTAAAAATAAAATGGGTTGTCCATAGAACTCAAAGTGTTACAGTTTTTCTAAGGTATTCCAACATGAGTATTAGTAATGTTTAATAATATTTATGTCCTTATAACACCTTTTGATGTTTATTTATAATGGGGGTGGTTCCCTCTATTATAATGTATGCCTATCTGTAAAATTCACCAGCATTCTGTGTTGCAGCTCTGCTCTATTTGTACTGAGTCATCTGATGGTCCTCCTCCCAAACAGTATACACTGTTCTGCATTGCTTCAGTTATTCACGTCTGTCTTTTCCACCTTTTTTTTTTTTGTGTGTGTGTGCGTGCGCTTCCTTCTTGTGGGCTTGCTTGTGTGTGTCTGTGTGTGAAAGAGAAAATGGTGAGGAAATACTGCTGGATTCATTCTCTAGTTTTAGTTTGTGACTATGTTTGGACTTGAGATGGGTGGCAGGGTGAGTGGATGAGATGAAAGTTTACATAGTCCTAAGATAGCACATTTATCTGAAGAGAAATTGTCAAAATAAATTTTTTCTTTTTTTTTTCTTTTTTTTTTTTTTTCCTCCTGTAACTATAATTAAGCATTTGTATGATTAAATTAACACTGAAACAATGACTTCAGTGTTTGGATTTTTTTTTCCATGGGGTCAAAGTAAACATCTTGGTATAAAATTACTCTACAGCCAACTCAAACAGTATCATGCTACAGTTTTGCACCATCAACAGAATAAAAGCTGGATGTAGCCACAGTGAACTCACACATGAAGTCCCTTTTCCATCCATCCATTTTCTCATGCTTATCTGGAGCCGGGTCACAGAAGTCCCATTCAGAACGTTCAATTTTTTTTTCCTTTTAAGCCAGAGGTTTGGATGAAAGTGGAGTACAAAGTGAACACTACCAAGTTTTGTTGGCAGGCTGCATCCTTAAACTACAACACAAAGTGCAACAGATACACACGTATCTTTAAATTAGCACTAAGAAGACTATCAAATGTTACTAGAATTTCACTCAGCAAAACTAAAACTTGGTTGGTTCATATCACACAGAATGCCACATTGCATTAAAAATGCTCTAAAAGGAACCATTGGCGCGCGCACATTAAACTGGTCTCGATCAGTGATTCTAATTAGCAGAGGTGAGGCCCGACAGCTACAGCTGCCAATGTCAGCACACCTGTCGATCAAAGTGGCAACGCTGCCCAGCTTTGATGCCAGTGTGTTTTGGGGCCACACCTATCTTCAAAAGATTGTGTGGTGTTGCGTGCGTGTCCTGGTGGTTAGCAGCGTTATTAGTGTTTTATTTTTTCATTACTTTTTTATTTTATCTTTAATGCAGTAGATTTCAGAGCGGAATTGCTTGTTTCAGTTTAGTTTTTATTCGTCTGAGTCTTAGTTTTATTAATTTTTTTATGATTAAACGTGCAGGTGTTTCCTGACATTTGTCAGGGGAAACATTTGAGAAGTTGAGACTGTGTACTCCAACACAAGCATAACACTGACATCCCAGTCTCACTAAACATATGCGCTTAAGCGTCATTGTTCCTCGTTGGGTTGACAAATACAACCACGTAAGAAACTTTGTTCCTTTATTTTAGACTTTGGAGTTTTGTAAGCACTCAAAGCTTTGTTTCACAAGGCTGTGTTTTAGCTTTATTACAGCTAATTAAAGGTTTTTGTTTTCTTTTTAACTTCCTATCTACCTATCTATACAAACGCACACACACGCTCTGGAATACTTTGGTATGCAGAGGAGTTTGTGGTCGGCTCTCGGCTCAATGACGGTTTGTTCAGATGCACCTTTGCAAACCTAAGTCGTGCTGCCGTGTTATTTTTTTTTAGAGAGAACAAGCTTTCTCCTGGCAGCCCATCAAAACTATCCATACTTGTCTTTTTCTAACTGTATCTTCAACTTTAACCTTTAACACGCTAACAGAGGCCTGCAGAGTCTGAGATGTAGCTCTTGGGTTTTTTTGTTTTTTTCTCTTTAATTTTTTAATTTTTTTCTGCAACGTTCACTCCTGGGAAGATTGTGGCATTGTGTTAACACACACGTGAATGCTCCAGACCTTGCAAACTGCCAAACACTTGCTGATGACCAATTTATCAAGTGTTTTTGATTAGCAGCACCTGGCTGTTACTTACTCTCTTAATTCCTATTGAAGCAGGAAGGGTTTTCCACAGGACCGCACAGAGGGAGAACTTTTGTTTTCACGTGAAATCCTAATATGACAGCCCCAACTGCTCATAGTGATAAGAATATATCATGTCTGTGTGTTTTGTTATTGCAGTATATGAAATTGTGCGTATGTTTGTGTGTGGAAAGGTGATATGTCTATGTGCATTCAGGCAAGCGAGCGCTGAGGCGATTGTTTGAATGAGGCTTGTGTGCCAGGGTGACTGAGGACAAATATTGACTTTTGCAGTGTGAATTCAGCAAACATCCCATCATGTCTCCCATCTCTCATTACACTTGAGTCACTTTTTTTTTTTTTTGGATAATTGCCTATCATTTCTATCAAGTCAAACAGGTCTTTGGTGTGAAGCTTCAAGTGCATAAGTGGAGGAATGAAACTCAGATGTCACAGATAAATTTTATAGCACTTTAGCAAATATGTTTCCCTTGTGTGAAGAAGCAGTGTGATACGTTTTAATGACTTCTGCAAGTTAAAAAAAAATGCATCTATGTATGGTTATATTTATGTTCAGGATCACAGTGGATTTACAACTCAAATTTATATTAAAATATTTTTAAAAAGAATATATTGCTCCATTTTTTCTCAGGGAAATGTTCGATTTAAAAATGAGATGGCATACGAGTTTTAGTCCTCAAAGGCAGCCTTAAAATAAGGGTTCAAAGTACAACTCTTGCATTTTAGCATAATTTAAAAAAAAAAAAAAAAAAGGAGAGCCAGAGTTATGGACAGGAAGCAGCCATATGTTTTCAAACACCATCTGGCTAATAGGAGACATGCTGCTTTTGGAGCGATCGATGTGATTAGATTACGGATTTTATTTGTCTGGGTGGGGAGCACTGCAGGCATTATAAATGACAGACAACTTAAAATGATGGGAAGCCTTGAGCATCAGGAACTCATAAGAAGTGTAAATAGTGGAAGAACATTTCCTCAACAGTACTGCCTTACAAGAAAATGTCAAGTAAACTCTTATCCTGCAGGTGTTGGACAGTTTTAAACATGTCATTTATAAATGCATGAGAAAACAGGCACTGTATATCAGACATTGTACTGAAATCTATATTTTTATAAGAATTATGGGTTATAAAAAACACAATATGAGAACTGAGTTCTCTTCATCTTAACCACAACCTCTTTAAATTAACTGTTTGTATCATTTTAAGCACCACATGACATATTAGACTGTCTTTATTTAACAAAAGTTAAGCTAAAATTCAGAAGCAGTGAGTTAAAACCTTACTGATTCCATAGGCATACAGAGGGTAAGCAGCATTGTAACTAACACTTATTAACTGATCATCAGGAACTGTGACCATCTCTGTAACAGCAGAAGTTTCGGCAGTTTGCTGCTGTGGAGCATTCGGGTATGTGTTGCTGCTCATTAATCTGAGATGGTTTTAAGACCATTTCCAAACTATTTGAAGTTCATTCCAGAGTCAGAAAGATTATTCACAAGTGGAAAACGTTCAGATCAGATGACAGTCATTCCAGGGGTGGATACCCCAGCAAATTCTTCCCAAGCTCAGACTGCAATGCTCAGAGAAACTGCAAAAAATAAATAAATCAATCAATAAAATGAAATAATTCAATAAACAACTGATTAATTTTAAAAAAGCTACACGTCAGACTCTGCCTCAGTTAGCATGGTAAATACAGACAGTACGGTTCATGACTATATTAGAAAATGGCCAAACAAGTATGGCTAGTTTGGAAGAATTGCCAAGGGGAAGGCCTCGTCTCTCTAAAAAGAGCATGACAGCACAGCACAGCTTTCTAAAGTTCTATTTGAAAAAAACCAAAAGACTCCTGGAACAACATCTTTTGGACAGATGAAACCAAAGTGGAGTGTTACTGTATTGAAGAGCAGCAGTGTGTTTAACAAGAAGATGGCATAAATAGCCTGGAGTTGTCCATTTAGTGTTCTGTTTGAGCAATTGTAAAATCAGTGTCAGGAGTATAAAACAGGAGTAACATGAGCTTGCTTATACTAGAACGCGTTAAAAGTCCAGACACACCCCAAATCAGCTGTCAAGCATGGCGGCGGAGGGGTGATGATTTGGGCTTGTTTTGCAGCCACAGGACCCGGGTATCTTACATGCATAAATTACAATGTTTTATATCCTGATCCTCAAAAAGTTGTAACCTCCTGAATCTTTTTTCCACTTTCTCCTTTAAAAAACAAAACAAACTAAAAAGAAAAAAACCTGAATAAGTCAAAATAAGTTATTTTATGCTATGGTTGCGACTCCTACAGTATGTCCACGCCACCAACTTGTGGCCTGGCAATGGGAACTTTTCAATGTTTTCAACGTCTTGCGTTTCAGTGTAAACGGAGATCGTTTTTGAAACGTTTCCATCTGAGCGTGTTACTTTTCCAAAACAAAAACATTAAAAAGACACAGTTTCCACTGAAAATGTTCTTGAGTAAACAGGGACTAAGACATTCTTTGGGCATGAGTCACCTTCAGACACTTTAATTTATAGTAATGCAAATTTTTTTTTACCCTGAGGCAGGAAGTGTTCCTCCTCACCCCTTCATTAATGGTGATGAAAGCAGTTTTTAAGCAGACATAAACATTTGCATTCAGTTAGTAGTTAATTTTAGATACAGACAAGCTTGAAGATATGGAATTCATCAGAATGTAATTATTTAATCAGTGACTTGGCCCATTTTCAAGAAAAAGACAGCAAGGTATTTAGATTTGCATTGCCAAGTTGTTTGACCTGAATACTGTTGGTTTTCAGTGGAAATTTTCAGCAGATCAGTAAACATGGAACTCAATCAATGAGACACCCTCATTTACCATCACTCAAAAGGGCGCTCTACAAATAAACATGGGGAAATATTTTTAATCCCACCCCCGGAGGCCGTAGACAGAGGTGTTATCTATCTATCTACTTATGTGTGATTTAGTGTTTGGAAAGTGGCACGCATGTGAGACGGACAACTTTCACATCAGCTAAAACGTCTGCTGGTGTGCGTGGTTTGTAGTAAATGTATCTTCAGCACTGCACCCTATTCCACCAAATATAAATAATATTTAAAATAAATAAATAAATGCAATATACACATAATATGAAAAGAAATTAAACAGAAAAAGACAACTGATTTCCAAGCAACTGTCATCAACCAAGTGGTCAGGGTATATGCACTTTTCCCCTCATGACTGGTGGTTGCCAAATGGTCATGGACTGGAATCGAGGCTTGTGTAACCGGGGCCTTATTCACTTTACCTAACATTGTCACCATTGTCACACATCCAACATGGCGGATAAGTTAACATCACATGGTAATGCTTATTTTATGTTGTGCCCATTTGTGTAAATATTTGCAGAACCTACACAATTTCAACATATGCATACACGCTCCCCATGCAGTTTTCCAAAAACCCAACAGCAGGTGGTTTGACATTGATGACACTGTGCATAGGTCAAATGCTGAGTGGCTGAAAGTGAAAGGGAGTTTCTCCCAGGAATGGGAGAAGCATGGAAAAATAAATTTAAGATTAAAAATACAGGATGAGCAGTACTTTTGATGTTATTTTTTTTCTATTTAGTATTTGCAAGAATGTTTTGTATCAAATCAGGAATATTTTAAAGAGCAGCTTTTATCATTTTTATCATTTTATCATTTTACCATTGCTAAATTAAAGCCAGTTTTGTCGCCAAAGGACTTGGAAACAGTTGTCCATGCCTTTGGCTGGACTCCTGCAACTTCCTTTAAATAGGACTGCTCAATTCTACTGTCTCTTGATTGGAGATGGTTCAAAATGCAGCTGTCCAACTCTTAACTGGTACAAAGAAAAGACAACACATCACTCCTGTTTTAGCTCAGCTACACTGGCTACCTTTCTTTTTAAAGCCCTCCATGGATTAGGTCCACAATATGCACTGGTCAAAAAATAAATAAATAAACTTCTGGGATACTGATCTGGTCAGTGAAGTAACAGAGGGGGATGTTAACCAGTTTCAGCTGGTTTGATGTTAATGAAATTAACAGCAGATTCATTAGAGGGGCATTCATTAGAGGTTGTTATTGGGGTTTTTTTGTTTGTTTTTTGTCAAGTACTAATTCTATGGGGAGATTATCTGGAAGATAATACCCTAGTCCAGCTGAGATAAAGAGGTGTGTTTGTGGTTGGTGTGCTGGTGCAAAGGTGAAGGTTTGGAAGTGGAGATATAAGTCCTTTGTGCCAACAGTCACCCTGAGAAATGTCAACTCGCTCCAACAAAAGTGATGAGCGGGCGATACTGGTGAAGACACAGAAAGTATGATGCAACAGCTGAAGTTCCACGTGATGTTCTCCATGAAACTGTTGCTAGGATACAGACTAAACATCCAGAGGCACTCGTCATGCTTTCAGAAGACTTCAGTCATGTTCCTCTCTCCTGCCGCTTGACTGGATTCACACAGTCGACTGTCCTGCCTGAGAAAATAAAACCCTTGATCTGCTGTACACCAGTGTCAAAGAAGCTTACAGATCTGCCTTACCACTACAGAAGCCATCCCGAACAACTCTGATCACCCACATTATAACATCTTTATGGAACAAAAAATATCAGTGCTGGAAGACTTCTCGCTCCCTGTTGTAAAATGGAGAGATACAGAAAATCTTTTGTACCCACAGCCGTCGGGCTTTTCAATTCTCAAACGAGTAGCAGATGAGCTGTTAGACATATGAATTTCCCTCTGGGATCAATAAAGTTATTCTTATGAAGTTGTGCTGAAGAAAAAAATTATGCCAAACAAAGCGAACAGTTTTTAAGGTGAGCTATAAAGGTAAAATCAAAAGTAGTAGACTCCACATAGGGCAAAGAAAAAAAAAAATCTCCCTCAAAATCAGATTCATCTGATATTCAGTACACAGTTGTGGAGGGCCAGGAACTGGTGCCAAACTGATCGTTATCTGGATTCGATCCAGATTTGGAATTTCCGAGCTACTTGAATTTAACATGGGAAATTCCATTTAACAGATATTTTCTCATTATAAGAGATAAAGCTTTTACAAAAAAATTAAAATGACCATAAAATGAAAGTTATTTTTTTCAGCTTTTTAAACATTGGAAAATTATGGGCGTTGACAATAGAACCTGTGTGTTATCTCGGTGATTCGGTGTTTGGAGAGTGTTGTGTTTGAGAGACAGACAACGTTTAAATCAGCTAAAACATCTGCTGGGGGTGGGCTCTGTGCTACCCAGCACCACTCCTTGTTTCTGAGTGTTTGGTGGGTCAGTGATGGTCTGGGGAGGCATGTCCTTGGAGTGACACACAGACCTCTACAGGCTAGGCAATGGCACCCTGACTGATATTAGGTATCAGGATGAAATCCTTGGACTCATTGTCAGACCCTACACTGGTGCAGTGGGTATGGAATTCCTTCATGTGGCGAGAGTATGCAATCAGTTACTCGAGGATGAAGGAATTGATACCACTGACTGGCCCCCACGCTTGCCTGACCTAATAGAACACCTCTGGGACATTATGCTTTCAGGCCATCCGACACCACCAGATTGCACCTCAGACTGTCCAGGAGTTCAGCGATGCCCTGGTCCAGATCTGGGAGGAGATCCCCGAGGGCACCCTCCATTGACTTATTAGGAGCATGTCTTTGAATTCAGCTCTCTGTAGATTGATTATTTTCATTTCCTTCAAACAATGTGGCATCATTGCATTCCTAACACATTACAGAGTCCATATCAGTATAAATATCCCGCATGTTTTTCCAATTTAAATCTTTGTTTTGTTTATTTTTTTTTTTTTTTTTTTTTTTTTTTTGGAGCAGTGTATTTTAAATGTTTTATTGGAGTCCACACTCAAAACTTCTCACTGCAACTGTACTATCACCATAAAAAGCTTTAGGGAAAAAGGAAGGCCTTTCTGAAGAATTAAAATGCCTCAATTCACTTCCACCAGGGCATGTCCATTGTATCCTTTCTCATTAATAGCTTTTATACTTATAATATATACTATAATAAAATCATTATGTAATGTTACACAGCGAATCACCTCAGATTAGCTGGTTTTTGCACATCGTCAGCATCAGGCATGCCCCTGCAGGATCAACTGCTTTACAAGCTGCACGGTGCCGTGGCAGGCTGCCAGGATGTTGCAGTAGAGTTCTAGGAAGTGGTGCTTAATATGAGAGGTAAGTAAGACCACACCACTAATGCAGTTTTAAAATTTATTTAGCTCAATTTAATTAATTCATTTAAGTGTATTTAATTTGCAGCAGGCATCTGTTTGTGAAATTTACCTTTGGGGGACTTCATTTTTCCCCAGTGTGAAATTGTTTTATTTATTTATTTATTTTTTTAATCTTACTACCCCCACCCCAAACAGTTGGGAGAGTTGGTTTTGACAGCTCTTCCAACTGACTTCATATCCATGACAATATGAAACATATTCGAGCAACAAAGATTAAACTGAGGCTAGCTACAGGGGTTTATTGACACTGCTAAGACAACTTAGGTGGGTCACTGGCACCTGTTTACAGTAAGGACACCTGCACAATCAGTCATATCAAGATCATCGTGGGCCAATTGTGGCTTCGTGTTTGACATTTAGTCTGTTAGTTTCTTTAGCTCATTGTCTTTCAACCATGAGAATGTTGTTCTAGAGCCAAGGAAGAGCGCAAACGCTAGTTAAAGAAACTGCCATGCAAATTTTGCTCATGGAATGGATGTGGGCAAAGCCAAAAAGCAAACAGATATTTTTTTTTTCTTGAAAATCTGCAATCATTTCCATTTAATGACAGAATTCTTCTAGAATATTACTGCAAATTTAGCTTTAGCTACGAGCCACTTTTACCGAGTACGGTATCGTTAAAAAAAAACATCTTTAGTGCATACGTCGTGTGCATACACAAGTTTGCACGAAATGCGCATTTGCACATTTATGCTCATATTCACTTTCATAGTGGGTTGTCGCATGAATGGTGGCTGTCATCTCTCAGTTTGATTTGGTGTGTCTACAAACACTTAGCTGCTGAGAAGCCTTGACGCAGTTTGTGCACACCCTCTGCATATCTCACAATCAATCCATTCAAACTGTGCGGTTCACCATATCAAGCTCACAGCTCTTGCACTGGAAATCAAAGAATAGAAAATGTGTTCTGGGACTGAAAAAGAACAAGAAACTTTAGAATTTACCAGGTGTTATCAGATGGACAGGCCATTTAGCGACTAACATGATAAATTAAAAGCAAGATTAGTTGGGAAAGATTAGATATAAAGTAGTCTTAAAGTACTTTTCTATTTGTGGGTTACCACTGTTCTGCTAATAACAAGCTTTTCTTTGAAAGCCTTTTCACAAACACCTGTTTCTATGCTTTTGACAGATCCACATTGTTCAAACAGGCTAAAATTACACAAAACACTCCTCCAGCGGAAACAGGTTTTTCATTACAATTACTTTGCAGTTAAAGCAAACAGAAATACACAGAGAGTTTTCAGAAATTTGGTTAAGATTCACTGATTATAAATACGTTTAAAAGCTTGAGTCAGCGCTCTGAAGTGAGGGAATTTCTATTTGTTTTCTGCAGCTGTTAAAGCTGTGCATCAAATCACTCATACAGCACGCAACGCAGGCACATTGTTGTATATTTTGCTGCTTTAAATGATACAAAACCCTTATCTGTGTAATGTGTCATCACAATATCTTTTATATTTCACTGACAATATTTTGAGTGTCTTTTAGCCCTAGGTACATCAGGTGTGATAAGTCTTTATTGCAAGACAAAAAGTTAGTACCTTATATTTTAAGCCAACATACAATATTTGCATAAGAAATCATAAAAATACCCAGATTCATGCAAAGCATTATCCATCCATCCATCATATTCCACTTATCTAATTCAGGGTCGTGGGGGAGCTGGAGCCTATCCCAGCTGTCACCAGCCTGTCGCAGGGCTGACACAGAGAGACAACCGTTCACACCTACGGGCAACTTCGAATTACCGCTGAATCGAACCCCTCTGTGGACTGTACAAGGAAACAAGCGGAGCGCACAGATGTCAAGTAACAAAGAAATATGAATTATTTTGGGATTGTTTCTCTTTGGGTTTGTTTGTATGCATAAACTATAAAACCAAAGTCCATGCAGTTTTTTTTTCCATCCTGTTTGTGCAGTAGGAAACAAACACAGGCCTAATGTTACCGAGTTATTTGTTCAGCGTCGTTAGTGCTGATATTCAGCACGTAGTAAACGCAACAGTGTCACTTCAGACTGTGCAGTAGTTAGAAAATTTAATGCACTGACTTGTGTTCATAGATGCAAAGCTCCAGTTTGACAGAGCAGAAAAGTCTCCTGTCACCTGGCAGACAACAGATTCAATTCCACACAATGTTCTTTTTCAGTTATTTAATTATCTTTACACTTAAGCTTTTAACACTTTTTTTTTTTCACTGATGCTTTTCCTAAACATCTTGGCTGGATTAGAAAATGATCTTGGTTTGAGTTTAAATACAGTGTGTATGGAGCTTATTTTCCTGGTTGGAGTGTCAAAACACAAAAACATGACTGCTCCACGAGGGAGCACCGTGTATGCGGCTGCTTAGTCTATTCCCATTTTGGTCTCATCTGTCCAGAGGACACTGTTCCAGAGAGAAGAGGCTTTCTCCTGGCAGCCCTTCCAAACAAACAAAACTTGTTCAGTCTTTTTCTAATTGTACTCTCATGTCTTTAACATTTAACAGTCGACCTGAGACCTGTGGAGTCTGAGAAGTAGCTCTTTGGGGTTTTTTTTTGCAGTTTATCTGAGTGTTGCATGGTCTGATCTTGGGGTAAATCTGCTGGGATGTCCACTCCTGGGAAAAATTGTCATCTGATTTGATTGTTTTCCACCTGTGAATATCTTTCTCACTGTGGAATGATGGATTTCAAAATGTTGGGAAATTACCTGAACCTATGGAAAGCAACGGGTGTTTAGTTTTTCTAAACTCGCTGCTGATGACACATTTGTATGCTCCAGACCAGCAAACTGCCAAAACCTCTGCTTTTGCAAAGGTTCTCACACTTACTGATGACTAAATAATCAAGCGAATGCGATTATTGGCGCCTGGCCATTACTTACCCTCTTAATTCCTATGGAACCAATAAGGGTTTACCAGGTTTTTACTCATTACTTCTGCATTTTATCTTAGCCTTTGTCAAATAATGGCACAGTTTAGTATGCCATGTGTTGTGGTTGCATATCTAATTTCCACTTAAATCTAATTTCTATTATGTCCTTTTACATAAAGGTTTAGAATTGAGAGAGGGTGTGCCACATCTGTTTCACATGACTGTATGTTTGATTGAAATTTAATTTATAAAATTAAGAGGGTAAAAAACATGATGATGATAATGAACAAACACAGTAGTTAAAAATGACCTCCAGCTCTGTCAGTTATATTGTGAAAGCCCGGCACACCCACACAGGTGTTGTGAATTATTTTGGTTTCATGATACCTCAGCTGAGGGCACTTCAGAAACCAGTGGTGAAACTAAGGAGATTATCCCACAAGAATTAAAAAATAAATTAAATAAAGTAGAAGATGATTAGAAATTAAAGCGTGGCATTAAAGAAGAACAAAGACTAAAGAAGAAACTCGGATGAGTAAGAGTGATGTCATGCCCGCACAGTTTGGAGAAGAGATCTAATCAGGCTGACTAGATGAAAACAAAGAGGGTAATGTGCACGGCTTTTAAAGTGCTGCTTGTAGGGGCAGTAATAAGTACATTTGCCTTTTACAAGTTATTTAACTAAGAACAGGTTCATATTTTATTTAGGCGTAACCCTCCCATCTAAAACAATTGTCCATAAATTGCTTATATGATAACCAAAACCACTGCTGGACACTTTAATTCTTTTTAAACGGGCCACAAGGAAATTCCTTCTTAGAGAAAATAGGACGTGGGAGGAAAGCATCAGTGGTTCTTTTTTTTTTTTCTTTTTTTTTTGCAAACAGTTATTCAAATATAAAACTAGACACGATGTGTCTGAGTCAGACAAATATCGGGTAAGTAAGAATTATTTTAGCATTCACTACCTGCCTTTCTGCTGGATGGAGAAATACAAGGAAACACTAACAGTAGATAATATTAAATTTCATTCTGCTGAAGCGTCATATTACCTCAGCTGATGTCTGTGCAAATATTTTTGATGCAAAAAGGGTCTGTGGATTGTCTTGGGTTCCTTAGATAGAAATCACTTTAGAAGGAAATGAAATATTACACCAGCTGAGTGCACGCAAGGGGACCTTAACATTAATGAGTGAATTATTATTCTAACAGCTAAAAGAGCTAAAAGCATTAGTATCTTGTGTATTTAGTAATTAATGTTTTTGTTTGAACAGAATTCAGTTTGTTGGCTGCACTGTGGTAGAAATGCTCAGATTAGTGACTTACCACTTAAGTAATGTGCTACAGAAAAATGGCCTCTTTGACTCATTAAGTATGGCATTATTAAATTTTTACGCCTAAGCAGCTGTTTAATATCTTGCCTACCGGTGAAGTTGCAGCCCAGTGGTTTCCAGCCTATCAGCGAGTCCTCTACAGAGGTTTGCTAATGTACTGTAAATAAAAGATGGACATAGCCGCCGTCTCCTGCAAAGTTTTTGTAGTTCAAACATTTTCAGCTATCACTGCTTTGCACAACCAGATGCCACGAGCGAGGTGTGAATCTGACTGAGAAACTGCTCTTATGGTGGTGACTTTATCATTCTTTGTGATGACAGTGGGGACCATAATGCATAAAATGAACAACATGTTGTTTTCAGCCAGGCTTTGATCTTGTGACTCTTTAAACTTTTAGACTTCTGTACAAATGGACATCTTAAACCCATCAGGTTTCAGGCGCTTCTCACCGGCTTCATATTTTTTAGACTTGGAAACTACGTTCGTCTTCTACACTCTGCAGGTTTGCCAGATAAATTGCAGCAGTTATAAATAAATAAATAGCACCATTATTAAGCTGCTTATAGCTCAGACATCTATAATGTGTTTCCTATTTTTAAAGCAAAAGGCATAAAAATGATAAGTTTGTAGCTGCAGTCTTTAAACAATTGTGAAGTAGAAAGAGGAGTATAAACATAAACCAGCATAAAATGATAAGAAAAGTATAAAAAGCTAAAAATTTATTTGACTACATAATTACTTACTTTTAGCGGTTAAGTTTAAAAAAAAAAATCTCTTCACTTTGAATTTTCTCTCACCTAAACACTAAGGTCAGCTACCAGTGTTTGAGGAGGTCTGAGCTAATCAGCAAAGACACACACACACACACACACACACACACACACACACACACACACACACACACACACACACACACACACACACAGAAAGAGAGAGACACACACGCGCGCACACACACACAGTTGTGCGCATAAGTAAACATGCCTGCCCTATAAATATAAATTGCAGTCAATGGAGGTGGAATTCCTTTGCACTCACTCACCCAGTCACTTGTCCTTTCGCCTTCCCTTTGCACACACCCCCAGCAGGTGCTTTCACTTGAAGTTAGTTTGCAGTTGTGCTTTAGGCTGTGACTTTCAGGTTAAGTGTAATTCTGCCAAGAAAAAAAAAAAAAAGCCTGGGAAGCTTTGAGGAGACACGGGTTGGGGACTCAGTGACACTCATCACCCAGAAGCTGACTGAAGGTTGCCTGCTGCCTGTTGCGCCTCATCATCAGGTAGCACCTGGGCGCTGACTGGAAACAGCACCGCATCTGCCAGCATCCAGTCAAGTCTTTGCCTCAAGAATCTCAGAGCATCTTTGCTGGGGTAAGAAGTTGCTGTCTTACACAGGATCTTGAATATTTGATGTGTGTTTCTGTAGCACAGCTTTATTTTAGGCCCATTTTTTATAGGACACAAGCTGTATATCCGTGACATAAGCTGTAGTTTGATGTTATGTGATCTATAAATCTTTTTGATAACATTATAATAGCCTTATCTATCAGAGTAAAAAATATATAGTCTTCTTAGCTATTTATCTTGAATAAACTACGCTAATTAGTAACATACATAACACATTTTAGAAAAAGGTTTGATTAGTAAATAAATTTTCTGTGTGAAAGATTGAATATGATGTCAACAGTGTTAAAAACAACATGAGACAATTATTAATCCCAAACATAAATAGATTTAAAAATTACCAGTTGACCATATAAGGAGATCTGCTCGTCTTCTTTCAGAAATCTTGTGCATATCTGCATAAATTTCCACTCAGAGGTAATATGCAAAACGTGGTCAAATAAAAAGTGTCACGGATGCTGTTGTCAGTTAAATGCCAAAAACCACAGCAATAGAGTGACCTGGAAAAAACAAAAAAACACTGATTTGTCACTGCTGGATAAGACGGGGGATTTCACTGTGGTTTTTGATCAAAGGTGGAACTCAAATACAACGGTGACTACCCGAGATGGGAAGAAGAGAAATTCAAAACAGGAATAACAGAAGTGGATCGACTGTTATTTCCAAGGGTGCCGGTGCATTTGTGTTCTTATCCATGTCCAAATAAACTACAGTTTTTCAGTTGCTTTGTGACTTTGTTAGGAAGGACAAGTATAAAATCATTTTTGTCTCATTTATAAAGCCACAATTCGAAGGCTATGAAAAAAATTCAACACCATCTCTTTTAAAATCTAGAATATTATAACTCTGATTGTATTTCATAAAACATCCCTTTATGATCCATGGCACAGATAATAACATGACAGGGCCTAAAATGGTATACAAAAAGTGTGGTAAGAAAAAAAATATATAAAAAGATATAAACCACATCTTCCCCCTTAACCTTCTTTTCTGGCTGTTCATAGCTCGCTGATCATCTTGATACTTATACCTAATTTAGTTCACTGAGGTTATGTATGTAATACTGAAGCAGGTTTTACACAACCGGGATTAACTCAGAAGCAGTTTTTTCATCACGCTGCGTGACCAGGTCTGAAGTCAAAGTGTTCGGAAAGCTTTGACAGAGATATTATATCATGTAACCACGGGAATAATGGCACACATTTTCATAGTTTTGCAACCATTACACGTGAACGGTAACAGTAATGTTTGTGTAAAGAATGAACAAACCCTAGCTCCTTTCTCACTTCCATCAGGAGGTGAGGCCTGACTTCTCACGAACAGTCTGCTGCTTCAGGTGTAGGAAGGCAATGGCCAGATCACTCAGGAGCCTCAAAGCTATCTGACAGCCTCTTCTGAAGAAGCACGTTGACACTCCTGTTGTCATGTTTCAATGCAAATTTTGCTCCGATTTTGCAATGAAGTTCAAACAAAAGAAAAAAAGATTCATGTTTCAATCCGCTGCTCATATTCAAATAATGGGAGCTAGCTGCAGCTAGATAAAACAAGTGAAGCAATTCCTGCATTTCCTGTTGAGATACTTACAGGATTTGTTCCTTGCTCATTCTTCCATGAGTCCATGATTCACTGTCCTTTTCTACTGCACTTGCAGGATTTCAGTTTTGTTGGGTCAGGTACAAAGTTGTCTTCATTTTATTATTATTATTATTATTATTATTATTATTTCTAGCATCTGAAAATTACATGGGCTGCATGTTTGTCAGTGTGCAGCATGAAGATCACATGAGTGGTGAATTATGTCTCATGTAGCTACATCATCACGATTTATACTGCAGCTCGTGATCATGCTCAGTCTTCTTTTGTTTCACTTTCAAAAACCTTTTTTTGTGTGTGTTTGCTTTTTGTTTGTGTTTTTGTCTTGTGACCATTCACCATTTAAACCCAGCCCCCATGAACATGTTTGGGGCCACATAGCAGCAGCCCTCATATCTTCACTATCTTTATAAATTCTCTACAGAAAAAGAGAGGCTACAGGTTTATTTTTTCTATCCTGCCTTTGCTATGCCTCCAACTCTTTAGGCCCAGCTGTATGAAGCTTATCATTAGCATAATTAACTCTAGTCAAAATTCATTTAGACCAACATCAAAGCATTCGCAATGGTTTAGTTGTATTTTGGCTTAATGCCTGCACACCTGACTAACAGCAGCTATCAGTTATCAAGTGCACCTGCATCCCCTATCTGCACGGGTTGTTGGAAAAATGTTTTTAAAAAATGAATTGAACATAATCAGTATTATAAAGCAATGTAGCACACACAATAAACCTTTACTGCAATTCATAAAATAAGCACATAAGCTGAACCTAATTTATAATGTGAACAGAGCACCTGCACACGTCACTGCTGCAATGAAAAAATGCCCAAGAGAGCAGAGAGCAGTCTGCAGCTCTACATCACTTCCTCCAACCAGCAAACTTCTCTTTCCAAGCAACAGTCGCACTGAGCAAGAAGAAGCTCAACTCAAAGATGGACTTTCTTCTTCTATAATCGCTTTTCTCTGAGCAGTGACTTCCTGAGTGCTTCCGAATTTCCCATGAGAAACAATAACGGGGAGAAAAAGATCTCCTTTGACGCTCATATGGCAAACAGTCACGCCTGGCTGTATGCACGCCTTTGACTCTAGACTGAAAGAACACCAGCAGAACACTGCGTGTGTTTTTATTATGATGAGACAGATGCTTTCAGATCTAATCTTTGACTCTTTTTTTTTAAATTTTTAAAACTCATTAACTTGAATTCAAACACTCAGCTGTCTTCTTTCACATACCTGTTTAACAACAAAGATGAATTGGCTCAAAAAAATCTATTTTTGTAGTGAAAACATGAAACACAGGTCGGGCTTTGCTCTTAGAAAAAGGCAATTCGGGTACAAATCTCTTCACACGGCTGTAGCCACACAAAATCGAAGGCGGTGATCCAAACTTCGCCTCACATAATCACCTTATTTATGTTAAATAAGACCAAGCAGATGGAAAAAATATGGTTCCCAGGGTGGACGCCGGCATGGATGGAGTCCTATTCCTTCTGATTCCAAGGCTGACTTTGCTCAGTAAATGGAGCAAGCGCTAATGCTCCTGAAATGAATATCAGCGTCTTGACCAAACTCATTTAGAGATCAGTCAGGGTCTTAATCCCTCTCTGTAGGGGGATGTGTTTGTGTCTTTCTCTGGTGTCCCCTCTTCCTTTTGGAAGATGGTAATATGGCTAAATTTGCTTTGCTAATGGGCTTAGCGCAAGCTGTTACAGAGCAGAGTTGACACACAGTGGCAGGCCGGGATACCGGTGGCTTTTAATCTGACTCCTGATGGAGTAAAAAGGAGGGTGGGTTATAGTTTACGAGAAGTTTAGAGATAAAAGGAAGACTGGGGAGGCAGCATGGCATGCTGAGATCCAAGGTCCAGAGGTGGAATCCTTTTTGGGGGGTGCAGGCACAATCTAGTAATTAACTTTAGGTAAGTTATTGATTCAAGCAAATCACGTGGAACTAATTTTAGGAAATATCTGGAAATAAATATTAAAAGTGAATCCATCCCTGAATATATCTTCACATTTACACACACTCACAGCAACCCCACCACGTAACAACAACACATGAACAAACATCAGGCTGACGGCTGACAGTGTGATGGCCAACCTGCTGTTTCGAAGACAGTTGTAGTACATAAATATAGTATAGCCACATGAACCGTGTATTCCTTTGCAGGCTAATGTGCTTGAGCTCAATAGGTTGTTTTTACTCAAGTTTAATAGCTGTCACAGTTGAAAACAGTAGTGTGTAACCTGTAAACACACATCACAGAGCAGGATTCTCAGCTGAGTTGGTTCATTTTGATAATGGAGAACAAGAACTGTCATGCTTGCACGTGCAAGCTAAACTGGGAAAATGTAACGTTCATTTCCTTACAGGCAACAACACAACGCAACTATATTTAGTAACAGAACAGTAACAGAACTGGTACAATGGCAAGTAAAAGCATTTTTAATGATGTTACAAAACAAACAGCAGAACAAGAGTAGATGCACGAACAGCATGAGCGACAAAGCAAAACAACAATAAGTGCAGGTGCAGCATGGCTGAAAAATTTGCAGTTGTTACAATTTTTTCATTTCTTTTACTTGGAGTAAATTGGTTTTCCAGCCGGCTTTCATTTCATCTACAATCATTTCAAATTTGCCCTTACAGTTGATTTTGACTCACCGAGTGTTGCATATCGTTTTGCAGATTTTACGAGACTTTAATTGTTTGCCTTTGGACAAATTAAGCTGTGACTCTCCCTGAACATGTGCTCTGTGGGAGCACACTCCCTTTACTGTGGCATCAGCCACAGCTGCTGATAACCTGCTGCTGTGTCTTCCCATATACCAGCTGTGGCAGGTACACATTATAGGTGCCATAACAGAGATTACGCTTGTGCTACAGCTTACATCCATAAGTTTACACTTTTGAAGGCAACCTCCTATAAAAGGGCTGTTGCACCTGTCAGCCTAGTCTTCATAAACAGACATTATGGCTGGGCAGATTTTATGCATGCTCTTCTCTCCACATTACCCAACTTCGATTTGATTAAAATCTCCAGCTGACAGTGGAGACAGAGGGCTGCAGAGACGGCACCTTGAAAGCCGGGGCAGACAGCAGAGCTGTTTTGGGTCTCAATACAAGTCACCTACCCCCAAGAAATGAACCATTCTGGGCCAGTGACCCTCACATAAGAGACTCAGTCAAATCCATTTTGCCCCACGCCTGTCAGTGCTGTGTGTGTTTTAACTCCTTTAAGGATCAGTATCTCCATTAGACTTATATAGCTGCTTATAGAGCCTAACCCAGCACAGTCTCACCTCGCTTCTCTGCACATTCACACGTGCAACTCTGATGGAGCGCATTACAAAACTAGCAGAGTCGCTGTTTTAGTAGCTGGAGAAAAGAAGGAAAGGAACTGTTGGCAAAGGTATTATAATTATGACTTAGATCATGTTTTATTTTTAGCAAACTGTTGCATATTGCACCTTTTTTTTTTCAGACTGAATTACCTTTAATGAGCTATTGTCAGCTGCAGATTTAAGTGACATGCAAACATGTTACCAAGTGCTTTTGCTACAAACAGAGGATATTTAAACTTTTTAATCAGAGATTTTGCATCACTTTCTGGTCATTTGCAGGTCACAGGTTAGAAATTTAAAGTGGCTTCTTGTGTTTCTTTTTTTTTTCTCTCAGGTATCAGTTATGTCAAACCCAGTG
The DNA here is from genome assembly GCA_034780415.1 of Cichlasoma orientale. Lineage (NCBI taxonomy): Eukaryota > Metazoa > Chordata > Actinopteri > Cichliformes > Cichlidae > Cichlasoma > Cichlasoma orientale. The sequence goes on along the minus strand of JAVDPK010001038.1, from coordinate 4,284 downwards.
GGTAGTGTATCAGAAACCACATCATATGGGTCCCGGATTGGGATGACAGAGGACTCCCTCTCCATCCTGGAACGAAGCGGAGGCTGTGAAGACCCCTGGAAGATGGGTGAAACCAAACCAAGTTTAGAAGCCCCGGAGCGTGGCGTGCCAGGTGTCTACCTCTCCTGCTTCGACATGCTCCTCACAGAAGACGCTACATGGCTGGTGAAAGTTTCAGAGGCATCTCCAACACTGGCTTTACCCATGAGCCGGATAGAACCCCGTGAAGAACCAGAGCAGTGCCCGGTCATTGATAGCCAGGAACAGGGGCTCTCTCCTGGGCTGGAGGGGCAGGAGGAGGAGCGATCTCTGGAACAGGTGCAGAGCATGGTTGTAGGAGAAGTACTGAAGGACATTGAAACGGCCTGCAAACTGCTCAACATCACCCCAGGTAGGTTGCTTTCCACCACACCTGCTGCTGCTGCAGTGGGTGTTTACAGTATTAAGGCATATAACTGACAAAGAAACCAAATTTAAAAGTAAACAAAGCATATTTCATACCCCCAAAAATATTGAAATGTTTCTCTTTATTTGCAAATATGGGAGTATTGATTCAGAGATACTTAAGCGATTGGATCTTACTCCCAAAATCAACATGTATTTGTAAGGATAGCCCAGGCAAAATGACAGATCTCCTAAATCATATCCTTGCTGACGCAAAGCTGTATTTACCTGCTCCAGGATCTGTTTAATCCTGACCTTTGCATGAGTTAGCCTGGATTGTAATAGTGATGGTTCTCGCCTGCCAGTAGACGTGTACACAGTCTTAAGGGCGAGGCCTCTCCTGCTCACAAAACAAACAGAGAAAGCGTTTTTCATGTATTGTGTGGCTTCTGGCTGTTATAAACCTATGCGCTCCCCGGTCATCTGGTCTACTGATTAAAACTGTAGTGGCATAACAGCACAATTATCTTGTGGTTTCAGCAGATTTATTATGTGTAAAAGTCAAACAAACTACAGACAGAATAACGGTGAAAAAAACCCCTGAAATATAAATGACTTATCTTGACTCCATGTGACATCATTAATGTCGCTAAAGCAATGGTCCTAGATGAGGCCATTTATTGCAGCGGCAGCTGGAAGTTTTCTCACCGCTTGCATATCGCTTTCTGCTTGTAGATCCAATAGAGTGGAACACTGGGAATGTCCAGAAGTGGCTGCTCTGGACTGAACATCTGTACAGACTGCCCCATGCGGGAAAGGCCTTCCAGGAGCTGACGGGAAAGGATCTGTGCGCCATGAGCGAGGAGGAGTTTCGCCAGCGTTCCCCGCAGTGTGGAGACACGCTGCACGCACACCTGGACATATGGAAGTCAGGTAATATTCATTTAGCACGTTCAGCACAGCTTGCTGCACCTGCTTTGATGACTTTATTATCTGACGTTTGGCTGCTGTGAATTTTGAGTGGGTGCAAATTTTTATCACTGCATTTGGGTGGGATTATTTGAAGTTACAACCTTTTCTTAGTTTGAAGCTGTCTGCCTCTGTTTTCCTTCCAGCTGCATGGATGAAAGAGCGGTTTTCAATTGGGGATACTAAAACTACAGGTAGGATTATTTTGCATATGCTTGCATTAGCTATAAAGTTGCATTCACAGTATATGCACAGTATATTTTTAACACACTTTCCCCAAACACCTGGATCTTGTTTTATATAAAGCTCTAACAATCATATGCTGTAGGATTTCAGTGCAAATCAAGCTTTTGCATCATATGTTTTCCGCGTCCCGATTAAAGGGCTCCTTAATCTTCTTGGGGATTTTCTCAGTGAAACAATGCGCAGTGACTGAAAGGACTGAATGGGTTTGTGTTTCTGTGCAGGCAGCGAGGAGCTGTGGTCAGAGGCAGATTCATCGTGTTCAGGTCAACCTATCCATCTCTGGCAGTTCCTCAGAGAGCTCCTGCTCAAACCTCACAACTATGGACGCTGCATTCGCTGGCTCAATAAAGAAAAGGGTACTTTAATTTTACTTTAATGTTTTTATTTAGTACACCTGTATCTCCAAGCATTTAAATTTTGCCCTTTTTAGTCATTGAACACAGAAAAAAAAAGCTTTAATTAAACTGGTATTTTATAAATATTATTTCTGCACATTTTAATATCTCTTTTATATCTTAGTACTTCATCTGCCATCCAGAGTTATGTACTTGTGTATATTTTAGCTGAAACCTCAAAATTTGCTTCAAAACTCCAAAACCTACATTTTTCTTCATAAAATTCTGCATAATTACAATAAAAAATGTAACAACAGTAGATAAGGGCTAACTTTATTTAAGGTCTATTTAAAGCTGAATCTAAGAGGCCTCTTTCCTTTTTGCATATTTAAAGTAAAGGAAAGAATGTCTGAAGTGTGTCAGGTTTCTGTTTATTGGTTTTGTTAATGCCTTAAAGGCAAAAAAACATGACAAATTATATATGGGTGTAAGTGGAGGACTAATCTCTGCATCTCTTTTTATGTGCATACATAAAATATAATCACCCACTGTTTTGTATGTGTTATAGTGTGTGGTGATAAATTTGAAACCACTTTTTATTCCCACCAGGCATTTTCAAAATCGAAGACTCCGCTCACGTCGCGAGACTGTGGGGACTCCGAAAGAATAGGCCTGCAATGAACTACGACAAGCTGAGCCGCTCCATACGTCAGTACTACAAGAAAGGCATCATCCGCAAGCCTGACGTGTCTCAGAGACTGGTGTACCAGTTTGTGCACCCAGTATGAGGCTGCAAGCAGAGTGGTAGGTGGAGACGGGAACTTACAAAATAAAAAGGACAAATTGTGTCACCACGCACCTGAACATCTAATCCCTGAGATGAAAAGGTGACATGGAACACGTGCACTGACTCACCCCGATGGAACACACCTCCACGCACGGCTGGATGAAGCTTTATCGGTGCAGAGCCAGACAGGAAGAGACAAAACAGTGTGGCTGTTGAGGCTTTTTCCTGCTGCAGAATGAAGCAAACAGATAAGAGATTCAAAATAGTCAAAACAAAAGAGAAAAAATGATAAATGAACTGCCTTATTATTTGCATGCTCTGCCTGTTTATATTTCTTTATTATGAATCCCAAATATCTTGAACTCAAATCAAAGCGTTACAACTGATCGCTCTTAGATAAACGCGCCTCCAGCTGCACTGGAAACTCTCTGCTTCGTAGCTCAGGTACTGAAAATGAGACTTCCTCTTTTGGGGCACTGTCCCAAACCCTGCTGTGGAAATGTTGATAGGGGCCCTTGTATATATCTTTGTTTTCTAATGTATAACTTCTTAAGTGTGATGCATTCCCCTTTGAGGAGCTTTATATAGTTTGCCCTGCCTGGTCCATTTATACAGCTGTACACTACAATCAATGCTGTGGGTGTCTGACTCCCAAAGGTTTCAAAAGAAAAGAAAAGAAAAAGACCTGAAATGAGTAATCACATACAAATGGAGACAAAATATGTAATAAAAATGACGTTTTACCTGAGAATGACATGTTGCACAAATTCATCGTTCCTGGAATATGAAATCTTTTTTTTTTCCTAACTTTTTCCTGATGTTGTTTTCAGTAAAATGTCTGAACAGTTTTTTCCTTTCTGTTTTTATTGTTTATCCAACTTTGGATTGCAGAGGGCTGGAGCCCATCCCAGCTGTCATAGGGTCAGAGGTGGGGAACACCCTGGAGAGACTGGGACACTGGCACAGTAGAGACAAATGTCCGTACCAATATTTCTGAATTAGCTAACTGGAACCCGATTTGGCACACATCCCTACCAATGTTGATTCCAAACCTACACCCTTGCTTTCACCAGGCTAGCAGAGAAAGACAAACAACTATTCACACACATATTCACACCTGCAACCAATTTACAATCTCCAGTTAACCCAGTGGTTCATAAGCTGTGCTGTCCTCAAACACAGGGCCTCTTTAGCTGGGGTGTGGACTAGGAAAATATGGAGTGAAATGAAATTTTTTATAGAGAGAATAAAGATGATTTTGTTTGTTCTATCATGGTGATCCATGATCCATTTTATTGAGATGTATTTTCTTCAACTTATAAAGTGGGGCAAGCTTGAAGACTGTTTGTAGCAGGATACCGGAGTGCCCACAAAGGCACGGCGAGAACATCCAAACCCCACACAGAGCCTCTCGGGAGGCTTGAACCACAAAGCCCAGAGTCCTGCCGTCATGGTCCTGGGCCGGTGGCCCAGTGTTTTATGTTTGTGTTCTGTTTTATAGCCCCTGTGGTCCTGTCTCCCTGT
>JAVDPK010001037.1:0-17231 GCA_034780415.1 Cichlasoma orientale | reverse complement strand
TTAAACTATTTACTGAACACTTGTGAGCTAAAAAAAAAAAGAAAAAAAAGAATTTGTCTTCTTTTGGTACAGTAATGAGGGTTACAGGGTTGCACTGGGTAGAGTGACACATTCAATCTACTCAGAAATTTAGGATTTTGATGTATGGATGGGACAGAAAATGTCCTGCAATTCTGAATGGCCCCTCTGCACTGTACTGTGACTAATTCCGATTTGAAACTGTCCAAAAAAAAAAAAAAAAAAAAAAAAAGCGACATAGTTCATAACAACCACATAAATATGCAAACATTTGTGGGCATTGTCCTGTGACACAGATCAGTTTCCCGTCGACATTCTGCATGCAGATGACATGTTAATGCGGTGGCTTCACCACCAGGCCAGATGTTATCTGCACTGCTAAACAGGGAGTCTTAAATAGATAAGAGCACCTCGGGTGATGATGTGATCATTTTGCGTTATGGTTACAGTGTGAAGGGGGGTTAGTGGGGGTTGGGTTTTTATATTATGTCTTCTTGTTTTGTTTTGATTTTAAATACCTCACACGTGTGAAACTACCCTACTATTACTACAGTAAGTTGCGCTCTGCCGCTGGCATCACGTGCTTAAACCAAGGCGTCTTACCCAGAAACGTGTCCAGTATGATCCAAAATCCGGCGGCTTTGTTTAGTACGAACTTTAGGCATGGCACTGTAACACAAACGAAAACTCTCAGACACTCCGGCCACGGCACAGGGACCTCAGTGTTAGATCTCCAAATGAGTTTGCATTCATTTCTTTCCCTTTTTTAAAAACACATTTCTCCCGCTGAGTTGGAAATGTCACAGCCGGAAGCCTCACCGTGCACGTGAAAGTTCAGGAAAAACTCCTCGTAGCATTTCTGTGGCATTAAGTAGGTTACAAGGAACTCTCTGACGGGCGACGTGGCCATGGTGGGTCAGCTGGAACCAGCAACGATCAACAGCAACAGGGGGAGTGGTCCAAAGGTTTCCCAATATTTAACAGGACAAAGAGCCGGATGTTTAATCTCTGACCACAGTTCAAAAAAAATAAATACATGAATGAACGAAAAAGTCGTCTAGCTTTTGTATTTGTTTTGATAGTAAACAGGCTCTACTATAATAATGGGATGCTTCTGGAATAAAATCGGAGCTTTATTTAATATATTTATTAATATTCGCCTTGAATTCAGACTGAGTTTAAAACAGTTGTGTATTCAGTTAATATGGAAATTACATAACTGATATCTACTCATGCTCCACTAAAAGCTCTGGAAGAAATAAAATGCAAATATGTTTCATTTTAGCTACAGCAGTGTCTGCACAGAAGAGGGCATTATCTGTGGATGTGTACTGAAAGGCTTCCAGTTGTCTGGTTTTCCAAAAACAAGTGCTGTTACAAATCCTGCTTGTAGCCCTCTCACATATCTGGAATTCCAATTAAAGGAGAGCACAGAGAAACTCCCCCGATGTGTCAGAATAAACACAGACTTCCATCTACATTCACAATGCAGTCGATTTTAATCCCAGGAGTTTCAATAGTAGCCCACTTTTTTGTGGTAGAGGAAATCAGATAGGCCTAAATGAAGCTTAGTTCTTATTATGCTGTAGAACATCAGTCTGCTTAGCAACACTAACATCTGTTTGTGGCTCAGAGGTCTTCGCTGAGCTGCTGTTGCCTCATTGGTTGCAGTGTGTAACAGATATATCTGTACTGAAAATCATTTCAAATAAACCAAAAGAAAAATATGAAAGACGGAGAGAAGGGGAAGATTTAAAAAAAAAAAAAAAAAATTCCTTACAATATTTTTCTGGTACTGAAAATAGGAAGAGTCTCATACAGGTGGAAATTAGTTAACTAGATTCACAAAGTCTGAACTTAGCAGAACAACAAAACAGATAAAGACTGCAGGTTGTACATAAATTATAACAGTTATAAGAAACCTGTGATTTTCCACCTGAAACAAGTCAAAATGTGTGCTGTGAGACAGCTCTAATTTTGAAGACCGCTCATATAAAGAATTTTATTCTCTACCAGAAGAAGGATGTTTGATAAACACATTCAGACACTTTTGTCTCAAACCCATTCCAACCAGTTCCCTATTATTAACAGTATTAAGCCACCAATGCAAATACATTTCATACTTTTGTTCGTGTGGGACGCATTTTCTCTTTAAAAAAAAAACAAAACAGGAAGGATGTGAGCTAAAACTCAGCGACCAGAAAAGCTTTTAACCACAGCTGGTTATTGTTCACTCCGACAACATGTGTGTTGGAAAATGCTCCCGCGTCATTGCTATTACTCTGTACCCTATAGTGCTTCTGTCCATCACCTGCAACATTGTGCTGTTCTTTCCCGACCTGAACATCAAGTATGTGAAAGAGCAACACATCACCGAGGAGGTGAAATACATGGGGGGAGTCATCGGAGGAGGTTTATTGGTGAGTTTTCTCTTCTCTAATGTGTTGAATTAAATTTGCAGACTTGCTCCAAGTACAGATTTTGTGTTTTGGTTAAAAGAAAAACAATCTGGAACGTGTTTAATCTAGAAGCTCTTAAAATCTTTTGGATGAAGGCACATCTTATTCAGACTTAAGCAAAGTCCCAAACCTTTAATAACAGGTTTGCTGTTATTTGAAGGCTGACTCTCCCAGTGGCTGTACTAACCAACCACTGAAATGCTTTTTAACATGTTTCACGTAGAGGAGTTTAACTATTGTGTTCCACCACAGGTCTTCATGTCAGCACTTTCCATTCACTTGACTGGAGAACACGGGTGCTGCGCCAATCGCTTGGGGGTGAGTAACTCTGGTGGCAGGTACATTTAAGCGTCTGGTAAAGGAAACAGTCAAACTATTATTTCCAAGTTCAGGAAAAACTGGCATGGAACAACAGGGGACAACTGCACATGGGGACAACCAAAATTGGTTGCAAAATTAGAAAGACGCCATCCTAGAGGTGAAGCATGGCAGCAGGAGCATCGTGTATTGGGAGGGCATCATGTAAATGCATCACTTTGGTAAAAGACGGCAGCATAAGGAAGGACATTATAGCGAATACATTCAGTTCACACTAAAGCGTTTACGGGTGGTCAGTCAAGCTGAGAAGCACTTGGCCAAAAAGAAGAAATATGTTTGGTGCTGTATCACTATTGCACAACATTTACGACTTTCTGAGACGAGACAACGCATAACCACGAGTACCACAATTTTTTATTATTATTATTTTAGGTCCAGAGCCATTACGAAAGGCCTTTGAAAATGAGTTTAAACAAACTAACTGAATTATTTTAAGCACGAACATTTATTTCAATAAGCTTTTTTAAGGCTGTTGTTTACAACAGTCACAATATGCCAAGATACATATCACAGTAATCAGAACAAAAGTTTTATGCCCAGATTAGAACAATTCAAAGACACAAAAAACAAAACAAAACATATGACGTGCATTTCTTTTCTGTCTATGCATTTACTGAAAACAGGTTAAAGCTGTTTTTAAATAAACAGAATGTGAATCTTGAATAGAAACTATTACCAATTTTTTTATTTTTTTTTGGGCGAAATTAGTACATCAGAGGATACATCAAATTTAGAAAGGCAAGGCTGAGATGGTTTGGACATGTGCAGAGGAGGGAGAGTGGATAGAGAGGACAAAGGATGTTGAATATGGAGCTGCCCGGCAGGAGGAACAGAGGAAGACCACAGAGGAGGTTTGTGAGTGTAGGGTTGGTGTGACAGGAGGATGCTAGGGATTGGGTGAGATGGAGGCAGGTGATCTGCTATGGCAACCCCTGAAAGGAGCAGCTGAAAGAAGAAGAGGAGATATGCTGGCGCATCAGCCTGTAGTTTTGTTAATATACAGTGTGATGGAAGAAGGTAAGGAAGGTGCTGGCAGATAGAAATGGCATTGGACATCTGATTTGCTGTTCTTTCTTAAACTCAGACGAACAAAGGATTCAGTGTTACTATTGAATGTCTCAAACTACAATAGAAATGCTTATGACCTTTCATTTAACTCTGGCAGATGTTCCTCTCAATTATATTTGCTGTACTGGGCGTGGCGGGTGCTGTGTACAGCTTCATTGCGGCATTACTTGGCTTGACAAATGGGCCACTCTGCAAGAATGATAGCGGCGACTGGAAGAGACTTTTCCAAAGCAGGTGACAAGCAGAAGCAGCTCCCTAATGACACCTGTTAAAAATCATTATTAATAAGTTCTGGTTGCTCATGAGCCTCTTCCTTTTACACAGTAATTCAACCTACCTGACTAACTTTAAGTCATGGGCGGAGTGCAAAGAGCCAAAGAATGTGGTGCTGTTCAACACCGTGCTGTTTGTTACTCTGCTCATAGCCAGCTGCCTGCAAGGGTTGCTCCTTGCCATGCAGATAATCAATGGCCTCATTGGCACCCTGTTTGGAACCTGCAACAAGAAAGAGGTGAGAAAAAAAAGGGTCACACACTGATATTTCACATAGGTTATACTCACCTGTGGCCTTCTCATTGTGACTGATGTTTGTTCTTTTAAATTACAGGAAGCGTAAGTTTGTGATCAGGAGACATTTGACCGTTTGCATTCCAAACCACATCAGAATAGAAGCCCGAAAGAAGTGTTCCCGCCTTAAGCACATCTGCAGTAAATGCTTGCACCAAAAACATTGTTCCCTCTGATTACATATTTTCATAATTGTGTGTATTTCAAGATGCTTGATGCTGATGTTACAAATGCATATTTGTGCGCACTGTGAAAAGAGCACAGCATTGGAAATGGCTTGTGCTAATCATAAGAGTCAATTTGAAATAAACTACTTCAAAATAAAAGCTTCTGATCCGCTGCTACAGATGGGTGTTGTGTTTCCTCATTTTATTCCCTATAAAATATACTAATATTACTGGAGTGACATTTGAGAGTAGAAATTAATTATGGTACACTATGCAAACTTTATTTCATGCATTTGCAAGCTTCAAAGTTCGCACTGCTTCTACAAAGAAGAATCAAACTACAACCTACAGCACACAAAATAATACTATTCTTCAGGTGAGGAGGGGAAGCCCAGAGCTTATATTTACAACCTTTACAATGGATGAGTCATCCCGCCTCGCCCTCGGCGTTGCTCAGAGACGACACATGTTTTTGGCAGCATGGGCTCTTCTCTCTCTCTCATATCGGTTTAGTGATTTAAACATTAATACTGCAGTCACAGGCTCACCCGAGAAACTAAATAATGTCCAGTTAGTGTATAATCAACCATTTATCAGTCTTCCTGTAGTTGTCAGTGGCACATCGATCTCTCGCCGACTTAGTGTGTTGCCATACCAGCAGCAAAGCACAGTGCTGTGCTGTGATTACGCAATAACAGCAGTAAATTGAGTGCCCATGTGGAGTAGAAAGGTGCTATGTAAGAAGCAGTCAAAGTGCTTTATATAAAACATCTCATTCACCCATTCATACAAGCACTTTCTACATCGAAGTGCTTTCTACCCAACATTCACACACAATCACTCCGATGAACGCCACAGGAGCAAGCTGATGCAGCCAGGGACCGAACCACCAACCTTCCAATCAGCAGATGGCCTGCTCTACCTCCTCCATATCTCCAGGATATCTTACACTGGTTTTAAACAGGTCTCTCACACTAATGATAATCTAGTCGTGGCTGTTATGTATTCTAACAACAAACAAGAAACTTATTTGAATTTAATCCTAATAAGCATCTCGGAGGCCTGATCATTCAGCTTATTTCTTAACAGTGGCACAATCAACGCCAACATGAGTGACTCAGGTGACCCGAATGCAGTTATGTATTTAAACAAAAGTGCGGTTATCTTATCATTTCCCACCCATGAACAAAAACAGCTTTGTGACTCAATAATTCCATGGCATGACACATACTTCCGCAGCCAATCCCAGACCCTTTTTCACGACCTGTCACTATACCTCCCACAAAGTAGCCTCCCTCCCACTGATTACTTGCTCTTCCCACTCTGAATCTCCACTCACTTTGTAGTGCAACCTCTTTCTAGGAGCAAGAAGCATCTGAGCTGAAACTTTGCTACTAAGTCAGTAACTCTCTCCCTCCGCGGACATGTGCACCGGAAAATGTTCCCGTTTCGTTGCCATTAGTCTGTACCCATTAGTTCTGATATCTATTATCTGTAACATCGTGCTGTTCTTCCCTAATGGCGACACAAGCTACGCCAAAGATGGACATATTACCGAGGAGGTGAAATACATGGGGGGACTCGTTGGAGGGGGCGTAATGGTGAGTGGTCTTTCTTTTTCTCGTCTGTCACTGAAGGGTGGAGCTGTGACTTCTTTTCTGAAAATGTGGAGCCTCAAAAAAATATATACCTTTATGCATAAAAAAGTAAATAAAAAACTTTATATTGTTTACTGGATTTAATCAATCTGTGCAGCAGCTATCAAGCCTTTTCTGAATATTAGTTTTGTGTTTTAAGACTCTTTTCAAACTGTGTGATATTCACACGAGACACACCTTAAATGAGTGTGAGCAAAGTTCAAAATTCCCAGTTGCTGCGCATTCTTTCTCAAAACACGAACGAAGACTCACGTTTGCATGTTTACAAAGTCTTTTAACATATTCCACTAACTTCGAAGTGAATATTAAGTGTCATCACCTCCTTTGTCTTGCTGTCTTGCTACAGGTGTTGCTACCAGCATTGTACATCCATTTAACTGGCACACAGGGTTGCTGCGGAAACCGCTGCGGGGTGAGTCCGGCACGAGTACAGAAAGACGTTTGAGGTGCTCGATTACTGAGGCTTGGTGGAGTTTAACGATTAAAAACATAAAGCACACATTAAAATTAAAGTATCAGCATGCAGTGGAAATACTAATAGCTGATGGGACTGAAAGGGTAAAGCTCCACATAGCATATGCCACAATGTGACCCCAATGTGTGTCAGAAACTGGCCAAAAGTAATTCTTAATTAATAATAAGACTTTATTGTCACTGTATTGTTCAGACATTTTTTTTCTCCAGTGTTATATTTAGGCTAAATTCAAGTTTTGGGGATGTTTTTTAAAAAAGGAAATCCTGCTGCAGTTTGCTGCTCGCAGGCCACAACAGCGCGCCTTTATTTCCTAATTTATTTAGAGAGTCATCCTAATTCAATTAGACATGATGTTGTTTCCAGGGTTGTGCTTTCTTGATCTGCTTTGATTTTAAAGGTTGAAGACACAGGAAAATGTGTATCAGTGCAACTGGTATATATTTGAATAAAATCTAAACTTGAAATGTAGTCCAGTCAATGAGCTTTTGTTTATGAAGTGTGACGAGTGGGTCTGCTACAGAAGTAGAAAAGGTGACCCAACACTTTACCAACAAATCTGTTTCAGTATGTTTGCTTTAGCCTGTGTCTAATCTTAAGTTAATCTGTAGTGTGTGGGAAAAGTAAACACTGAAAGAAAAACATGAAAAAATGTCACTAGACAACTGAGAGCCTGCTCCTCCCTAAATGATTCATTTATATCAACAGGAGGTTAAAAAAAAAAGTATCTTAAACTGCTTCAGAAATGCATTTGACCTTTATTATTTACTCTCTCCGCAGATGTTCTTATCAATTGCATTTGCTGCAGTGGGTGTTGCTGGTGCCTTGTACAGCTTAGTTGTTGCATCGCTTGGTTTGCAAAATGGGCCCCTCTGCAAAACTGCACTGTTTTGGACGACACCTTTTAAAGACCACACAGGGTAAAACACAGGAGTGGCTTCCTCATGGCACGTTTGATATGTTCCTAAACTCTTAAGTCATTTATAATTCTCCTCTCTTGCACAGTGGCTACAATTACCTGACGGACAATAAACTCTGGTGGACGTGCACAGAGCCCAAGAACGTTGTGCAGTTCAACATCGGACTGTTCGGCACTCTGCTGGCCACGAGCTGCCTGCAGGCGATCCTCTGCGCCATACAGATGATCAACGGGCTCTTTGGCTGTCTGTGTGGAACCTGCAACAAAGAAGTGCTTTAAAGCTGAGCTTAAAAAAATAATAGGTAAAAATAATTACACCTTCACTTACTTCTCAAATGTATGTAGAGAGAATCCAGACTTCATCTGTCCTCTCTGGACTATTTATTTATTTTAATCTGCAGCCATTGCGAGTTCCTGAGTTGATGGGCGCCCCCTGCTGGAAGACTGAGGATAAACTGGGTACATCTGCATAAAACAATCTTTGAAGTTGCACTGTTTAACAAAAGAACATTTTTTTGTATTTCATGCTTCATATATTAACAGAAAAATAAAAAAATACATATTAAAAATGATTTATGCTAAATAGATGGCCAGTTTTAAATTAACTGGCTTAAAAAAAACCTGCAGCTATAGTTTTAGTATTGTGTTTTGTTGTGTTTACCATTTTTATAATAAATAATTGTGATTTTTTTATTATTAATGGTGTAATGTAATAACCTTCAGAGGAAAATAAAATATGGGACAAATTGATTCTTCACTGACACCTTTAATGTAGGCCGTATTAGTACAATAAATATCAGGATTCATCTACAAATATTTCAGTGTTATCTCAAATTGTCAGCACTTTCTGGATAAAATATCTATGGGTGGGGAATGGTGGAAAATGGCACACAATCAGGCAGTTTTTCCACATTGGTGTACATGAAAAATAAAAAGGTTACACAAGAAATATGAAAAAGATTGATGCTGGTCTCAAATTACTAGAGAATCACAACAAGAGTGGAATACAGTATGACGGGGATAATAAAAAAGTCAGGTTCAGATTTATAAAACTGGCTGGCAGATTGAGATTTCGTTTGAAAGCAGCACAATTTATAGGCAGACTTGCCCAAATAAAACCAAGATGTGATCCAAAACTGAGGTGGACACATAGCTGCCAATGATTCCATAATGAAAACATTATTGTAGTCATTACACCACGCTTTAACTAAGTTAAATGAAATAGATAGTTCCTCATAGAGAGGCTGCTTGCTCAATACGGTGCTACACTTATACACTCATGAGACACTTTATTAGGTACACCTTGTTAGTACTGAGTTGGACCCCCTTTGGCCTTCAGAGCTGCCTTCATTCTTCATCACACAGATTCAACAAGGCGCTGGAAACATTCCTCAGAGATTTTGGTGCATGTTGACATGACAGCATCACATAGTTGCTGCACATCCATGATGAAAATCTCTCGTTCCACCACTTCTCAAAGGTTAATATTGAGATCTGGCGACTGTGGAGGCCATTTGAGTACAGTGACCTCACTGTCGGGTTCAAGAAATCAGTTTGAGATAATTTGAGCTTTATGACGTGCACAAAATGTACCAAAAAATATTCCCTACACCATTACATCACCAGCACCAGCCTGAACCGCTGATAGAAGGAAGGGTGGATCCATGCTTTTATGCTGTTTACAACTTGTTTACACAAATATTTGGGTTAACGAGCAGTTAAACAGGTGTACCTAACAAAGTGGCCGATGAGTGTGTTGTTTTTCCCATACTCCGCATTTTGGCGTTTTTGGGAGTGTTAAAAATCAAAAACTAAAAATACTCATATCCAAGAACCAGATTACTATTATGATGTAAACACTATGTCAAAAGTGAGTTTTCGCACTCTCAAAGGAGAATGGAGTGCGGCAGTGTTTCAGATCCCACACGTAAGGTCATATGGCTGTAATACTCCACTTTCACTTCACCGTTTCTTCATTTGTGTTATGCACGTGGACCATTTTAGCTGTCAAACTGCTTCATCAGGAGCTTCCGGCTGACCTCGTAACCCAGAAACAGTGCTCCATTAGCAGGGAAGGTGCGGACCAAGGTGGGGGTAAGACCAGAGTAGAGTGCCCTCACACCTAAACAAAAGAAACATCAGAGTTTACAGTCTGATAACTGGAGCTGCAACAGTCTTTTCACCAAGGCTGCTGTTTTATAAACATGTTACTGGAAAATACTGAAAAGACCGTCATCTGCTTACCTTCAGTGTGAGCGATGGTCATGAAGGTTTTGAAAAATCCTGCCTGTTTCCCCGTCATAGACATGACCTGGATACGAGATTTGACACAATCCATGGGGTAGACCACCAACCACAGACACGCTCCTCCGAAACCGCCGCTGAACATAATTGGAGCCACACCTTCAAGATACAGACAGCAACCAATGATATCATACACAGAATGTGTGGTAGTACAAGCAAACAGAGAGGAATGAAAATATTTTAGATTTCATTTGTAACTACTAGTCTTACATAAATATTAAAGTGCAATACCGGTAACATTATTAGCTAATTGCTACTGCTGTTTTTAAAGGAAAATGTATTAATTTCATAAATCTGGGATAATTCCAGGATGAACAGAACACATTTTTGTTGACAGGAGTCTTGCAAACAATACAATAAAAGATGTATTTTGTGTCTTAAATTATACACTTTCAAACTTACACTTGCTATTTTGGATAAATAAGTACATTCACACTGAGCCTGTGCAAACTGTACAATTACAATCACGTGAAAGAGTGTTAACAGGCCTGCAGTCATGTCAAAAACTAAGTACACCCTTACTGTTTCCTTAGATATTAAGAGAGTAGGTTGCAGCCAGGCACTACAAATCAAATGCACTTGATTAATTGATTATCAGTAGGTGTGAGCACCTCTATAAATAAAAGCAGATATTTGCAGTTCACTGGTCTGGAGCATTCAGGTGTGTGTGTAAACACAATGCCACAATTTTCCCAGAAAATGTCTCCAAGGTCAGACCGTGGAATGCTCAGAGAAACTGCAAAAAAACCCAACAGCTACCTCTCAAAGTCAGGCCTTAGTTATAATGTTAAAGGTTAAAGTTCATGACAGCACAATTAGAAAAGGACTGAAGAAGTATGGCTTGTGTGGAAGGGCTGCCAGGAGAAAGCCTCTTCTCCCTAAAAAGAACATGGAGGCACAGCTTAGCTTTGCAAAGATGCAGCTTAAAAAAAAAAAAAAAAAAAAAAAAATCACAACTTCTGGAACAATGTCCTTTGGATAGATGAGACCAAAGTGGAGATGTTTGGCTATAATGCCCATCACCATGTTTGGAGAAAGCCAAACACAGCATATCAACACAAACACCTCATAATAACTGTGTCAAACAGGAATTAGGACCTAAACACCTTGCTATCATTAAGTCGACCTTGAACTCCTCCATATACCAAATTAAAATATTATAGAGTCAACTGTGAGGTCATCTGTCTGACAGCTAAAGGCTGGCCGAAACCAAATCACGCAACAGCACAACGATCCCAAGCACAGCAGCAACTCTACAACAGAATGACTGAAAAAGAATACAGGTGTTGCAACTGCCCAGTCAATAGCCTTAAGAGAGCTGTGCATAAATGAATGCCTGCAATCCTCAATGTACTGAAGCAATGATGTAAAGAAGAGTGGGCCAAAATGTTTCCAGTGATATGAGAGACTGATAAAGTCGGACAGAAAATAATTTATTGATGACAGTGTGAAGCAGAGTAGTAGTTTTCTTCATCACTACTGTTGATGACAAATTATCAATCGCAACTCAGGGAGAAATCCCATTCACATATTTGGACTGTAATAAAGTCACATCACATAAAATCAAATGTATACAGAAACGGTCAGCTGTCCCGTTGATACGGGATCAAAGGCCGTATGACGTATTATATGCATTTCACTCCATGCATGGAAACAGTATAATCCAAACAAACCAAGGTGATAGCTGAATTGGGACCCTTCAAGGTATGTTTTTAACCTGTTATTACTGATCCCGTTTTTATTGTTTAAGGCGATTGGCATCAGTAAAACCGATTCACTTTTAAACAGTGATCCATGCTTTTATTTCATCTCGATTTGATTACGGTAACTCATTTTATGTGGAAGTCAGTCAGTTGCTACTCTCGCGTCTGCAGCTAGTTCAAAATGCTGCTGCACGACTTTTGACAACAACTCAAAAGAGAGATTTACCTCTGTCCTGGCCTCACTTCACTGGTTGCCTTTATATTTTAAAATTCTTATGTTTTAAAAATCCTTGCACAATCGTGCCCCGCTTTACCTCTCGGAGCTTCTACATACATACTGTGCATACTGTACCTTGTCGGTCTGTCCGGTTAGCAGACCAGCTGCTCCTAGAAGTACCGAGATCCAGGACTGCTTTCTCAGGCTGGAGCTTTGAGTCCTGGGGCTTATTCCAGGAAGCAGGTTTAGCTAACAACTCTGGGTTTGTTAACCCTAAAATGAGGAAACTCGGATTTTCAGTTTCAGAAAGAGAGCTAACTCCAACTCTGGGTCAGTCACCGGAGTAACAGACTCTGTGAACCTAACCTGCTCGCTGGCAGGTTTTATCCAAAAAACTCTGAGTAGCTCCCTTTTTCCACCGACCGGGTGCTGGTGCCGGTGCCGGTGCCAGTGCCAGTGCCAGTGCCAGTGCCAGTGCCAGTATTTGAACCGCAGCGATTTTTTTCACTGCGAACGCACTCGGTGCTCGGCTGAAAAACGGGTTCAACTCGGGCACCGCAAGCTAGCTGGAGGCTATTACAGGAAGCAGGTTTAGCTAACAACTCTGGGTTTGTTAACCCTCAAATGAGGGAAACCCATGATGTATCTCTCCTGCTAAATATGAAACTATGACTGAACTCTGACCTTTAACAGTAATTCAGTGAAACATCTCTGCTGTGCATAGATATATATACATAGATACCTCGTTGACTGGTTCTGCCGCTGATGTAACTGTTACATCCAATATGGCGGCGACGTAGGCACACGAGTCAGCGCTCAATGCGGTATCTATGTATATATATATATGGCTGTGGCTGTCAGAGAGCCGTCATCTATCAGTGAAGCTGATCTTAGATCAGATTAGAAATGGTTAAACTGGGAAACATTAAAGCAGTTTTTCTGTAAATGTCATTAATCATTTTTATCCAGTAATGGCAGAAATAATGAAATTCTCCAATAAAAAAAATGAATAAAGTGAGGCTGCTATTCCATCAATAGATTCCATTTTTACTGTATAATTATTTAAACAATTAAATGGTCATAAACTGAACTTCATAAACTGCAGCAAAAACAGTTTTTATTAAATAAAAACTGACCTGAGGGCAACTCGGGGTATGCGTTTAGACTCAGAGTTTGTTGAACATGCTTCCTGGAATAGGCCCCTGAAGGGCTCTAAACTTGTGGATGCACTGATTCTGAAGTCCTGCCCTGATACTGGTGATCACGCTGGTTTTTCTGGTTAGTTTTTTTATCCACACGTGTGCTACACACACTCTTCATCACAGGAGGCCTTTCCTGCCCCACAGTGAACCTTTTGAGTCACTGTTTATTTCTGCCTGTTTGACAAACAAAAATGAAACCCATTTATTGAAAGATCTTGTGGCGTTCCCTTTGGGGGCGAGGAATAAAAACCTCGTTTTCAGTCTTCAATTGGTCTAAATTTGGGCTCCCCTCTGGCTGATGGCCAGCTGCATATCCTGACATTATTTTCAGTCTTTTGTCAGTTATTTATTCACACTTTAATCCAGGAAACAAAGAAGTCCTGGTCCTGGCCTGTTCTAAAGTCTTTAAATGAATAATAAATGCTGAGCTACGATGGCTGTTAACAGAGCCGATACTGGCACATGTATCACTCAGATTTTTTTCTTTTGGTTCACCTGCTGCCTTACTCATCAAGAAGTCCTATTTTAGTTATTTCTGTCAACTTTATGAATAAAAATCTTTGGCCCGATTAAGGAAACTGTCAAACAAACCAAATGTTCCTTTGGTTCTGGAGAAGCAGTCTAAACATATGTCCGGGCTTTGTTAGGCTTCAGAAAGCGGAAAGAAAGCATTTTAGATGATCAGTATTAAACTGCTCATCAGGACTGAGCGGGTTGAGTTTTTAGTGGATTTTAGCTGTTTGCTTCTGGTACATGACACCTGATTTAATTCTTGAGTGAATCTTGAATTCCTGAACAATGTGATTTGAATGGTTAAAATGTTTATAATACAAAATGTGAAATGTGCTTTTTGTCATTTCCCAGTGTAGTTTCTTGGTATGACTCTGGTTTCATTTACTGAACATACTGAGGGAGGGGGGTTAAAGATGTCTGAAGGGGTCAAAGTAGAGGTGTGAGGGGTATAAAGCTCACCAGATGTGGATTCACCTCGAAGATGAGCCTTCTGGGTAAACATACAAAGAGAGGTTGAAGGTTAAAAATCCCCTTTGGAGGTAAACGGTCCTGGACTGAAGCCTCAGAGCATCATGAATTCTTTTTATAGCAGAGGAGAAGCTGAACGGGTCATGAAGCTCCCCCCCCTTAGACTTTATTTTTCTGCCATGACGATGTAGCACAACAGACAGATGTTTTTCTGCAGTTTTTTTTTTCTTCACGTTTTTTGGGTGCTTAGAGGGGCGGGGGGCAAGTGTACTGTGAGCTTTTAATCTGAAATGCTGCTTTTAACTCCTGTTTCTCTAATTACTCTGGGCCCCACCAGCGAGAAGCTTCCAGTTTTGTACTTGTGGATTCCATAGTGAAGAATGTTGGAGGTCGAATTCAAGACCAGCGGCAACACCCCAAAGCACGGCAGGAAACGCACCCGCTCGCACTCTCCCAGGGGCTCCTCGAAGAGGAAGGTACCATGGAGGTCCAAGCAGCCACAGTCGGGACCAGCTGCCTTCTTCAACCCGGCAGCCCCGGCCTTCGGCCTACAGCAGCCGGTGAGCAACACGCATAACATCACAGGTCACATCACAACCAATAAGAACAGCTGTAGTGCGTGAGCTGGTTTTAAAAGAGGAAGATTAGTTGGAATCAGAGCTGTTAAACAACTGAATTAAGTTTAAAAGACATTCAATGGTGACACCAGACTTGGCAGAGCTCCGCCCAACCACAGAGTGAACAGCT
Source organism: Cichlasoma orientale (assembly GCA_034780415.1). Taxonomy (NCBI): domain Eukaryota; kingdom Metazoa; phylum Chordata; class Actinopteri; order Cichliformes; family Cichlidae; genus Cichlasoma; species Cichlasoma orientale. The sequence continues at coordinate 2,371 of JAVDPK010001037.1, read as the reverse complement.
GAGCAGCTGTAGTTAGGGGTGACACCTGCAGCTTGTGGTGTCATCGAATTCATCTTAAATCATCTTAGAGAGAGGAGAAGTACAAAAATAGCCAATCACATGTCCACTTAGATATCTACCAATCACGCACCAGCACAGATGGGCTGAAGGCGCTGCTCTATTTTTTCATGACCTCGATGATGCCACCAACTCTTATTAAAGTTCTGCATGCTGCAAGTGTTCCTGTAGCTTTGAGCTCTCTGACAGTCACAGCTTTAGAACATTAAAAAGTTATGTGATTATTCCTTAAACTGTTTGTTTGCCTTTGTTTTAAGCTCCACCTGGTAGTAAAAAGCTACTAGCATCAGAAGGTAGAGCTAATGCCCTGTAAGCTGTGAAACTATAGAAATAGGAAAAACAGCCAGATGTCGGACTAATAAGGCATCTGTGGTGTGGTCAGATTAGGTGCTACATGCTGCCGTAATGGAAAATAGAAATCTTCTCATGCATTTACCCAAGTCTGGTGGCTCTAACGTGCTGCTACCTAAAGTCTGTTTCCCACCTGTTAAATAAGAGAAATGGAAGAAAGTTTGAGCTTCAACAAACTTAAAGGCTCTTTGCTCAACTAAAGCTTTCTGTAGGTGAAACTCTGAGTCGACAGCTCTAACTTCTACAAATGTCACTTTGGTCGACATGAGTTCCTCTGGGTTTGATCTGAGTGTTTGATAAACCTGTTTTTGTTTTCAGGTAATGGAAAACATGAACCCGCCCTTCCTGCCTCAGAACCCAGTGCCTTTCCCACAGCAGGGTGAGTTTTTCGTCAGAGTTTGAATCTCAGTTTTCGAGTAAAGAGAACTTTCACAGTTCAGTGTTGGACATGCTCTTCGTCTCAGACATGGAGCATTTATGCCCGTCAGGTTTAACTTGGTGCAACGATACTAATTCAGTGCATCTCAGTTTGATCACCTGCAGAAAGACTGACTCATTTGTGTCCCTACAGATCCAAAGGTCAGTCCTCCCAAGAACTACTTGTCTCAGGCTGACGTGAATGACCTGCTGGCCAAACTAATATCTACGGGTATCATCAAACCCTTCCAGCCTGAAGCCACGCCCACCTCCAGCACCGGTTAGTGAAACCTCCCACCTTAACTTTAATCCTCCGGCTGCTTCATCTCCTGCTTCATTTGGGATTTAATGTGTTTTTCTTCCAGAATCTTCTTCTGTGCCACCACCGGTGGAGAAGGAGGAAGAGAAGGAGGAAGAGAAGGACCAGGAGATGGAGGTGGAAAAGGAAGACACCAGCTTCAGCACTGACAAGCCATACGCAGGGAAGCAGTGCCGCCAGTGCAGCATGCACTTCGCTGCCAATCAAACAAAAATGTACGCTGACCACTTGGACTGGCACTTTAGAGAGAACCGTGCCAGGAAGGAGGAGTGCAAAAAGCAACGCTGGTATTACAGCTACACGGTGAGAACACACACGCTTCACAGCAGGTCTGACTGCAAAACTCCCCGCGGGGCACCCTAATGTAACCTCACCTGCGTTTGTCCTTCAGGACTGGACTGAAATAAACATTGACCTGGGGGAGCACACCAACGGGCAGGTCTTTGATAAGGAGATAGAGATAATGAAAGAACACAAGCAGGCAGCCACCAAGGCCAAGCAGTATCAGCTCACGAGAGCCACCAAATCCCACGTGAACGAGGTGAGTATTACAAACTGGCATCCATCAGCTCACCTGATCAGTGACATCACAAGGTCAGCCAATAAAAATGTGTCGTTCCTTTGCAGCGCTGTGAAACCTGTCAGGAGCCCTTCGAGACATTATGGGTGGATGAGGAGGAGGACTGGTTCTTGAAGAATGCCATTAAGGTTGCCGACAAGGTGAGCTGAGGCTCCACCCACCCGCTTCTTCATTCAGTAAGATAACAAATAAAACAAACACCTGTTCACACGCTGTTTTCTTATCTCCACAGAGCTTCCATCCCACGTGTTTCGAAGATTCTAAAAAAAATGTGAGTAACCAGAAATGCTCCTCACCCCTCTGCTCTCCCTCTTCCTCATCTACTTCTCTAACCAAAATGTTTTTTGACACTCTGCTCTCGTTTGTCTCCTCAGACGCACTCGTAGCTTGATGTCACGCCGTCTCCCAGCAAGCTGCAGGGACTTGGTCCTTTGTGTTGCTTCTTGAATACATTTTTGCATTGTACATTTTTGATTTAATTTTTGACTTAAATTATTCAATAAAGCATTTTTTGTAACTCTGGGGTAACAAAGGGTGCTGCTGCTGTTACCCTCTGTACATAGTTTATGTGTGGGGGGAGCCCGCCTTCTTTCTGTTGTTTTTCCTTTCTCCTCAAATGTATATAAGAACCTGAAAGATGTTGGGGG
>JAVDPK010001036.1:1845095-1892220 GCA_034780415.1 Cichlasoma orientale | reverse complement strand
CCGGAGCAGCCAGGAATCGAACCACCGACCTTCCGATCAGTGGATGACCTGCTCTACCTCCTGAGCTACAGCCACCCTCGATGATGTGACTGCTGATAGAAGCAGTGGGAGATGAATTCTGATGTGTGCAGGCCTGTACGCTCTGCTCAGATTCACACACATGCTGCAAAAAGGCTTTACAATGCAAATGATTACGACCCAGAGCAAGACTGCAACTCAAGAGTTTCTTAAGGCAAAGAAATATTCTTCAGTTACCAAAGTACTCACCTGGTCTGAACTCAACAAAGCAGGATTTTCAGTATTTAATACAAAACTGAAAGCAGAAGGCCTCCAAACAGGCAGCAACTGAAGGTGGATGCAGTAAAACAGTCTTTTTATTTAAAATGATCTTTGTTTGTCCAATTAATTTTGAGCAAAATGGAAAAAATGGATGTTAAAGCAAACTGTGGTGAAACTGCTTTAATCACGTTTAAGATCCACTGTGGTGGCGTACACAACTATGGAAATAAATACTAAACCCAGGTTATCTACTCACGTATATGTGTAAAGGTTCAACAGCACATTTTAATGGAAGCGAGCAGCACTCCCCCTGGTGGACGGTACACAGACCTACCATTATTGTGGCCCTCACAAAGAAGCTGAAGGAAGCGGAAGAGGTCGCACGTAAATTCATCGTCTGCCATCACTTTCTCATCTAGGATGAACAACAAGAGGCGTGCTAATGAATGTATGCAGCAGTCACAGCACAGAGTACATGTGAGCTCACTCTGCTGTTATTCTGTTAGATACAGTGAAGCACGAGATCAGGTGTACTAGCACAAAGGTTATAATGGAAGCAAAGGAATCTTTGCCTCATGTTTACTTCACATTTACACTTTCTTTGAGGTAACTTTGCATCTTAATGTTGTTTGACTTCACCTCGCAGAAACAATGTAACAATGAAAAATGCACGAGGAAATCAAAACATCATTTTGTCTCAGTGATTCGTTAAAATGAGCAATTAAAGCAGATTTTTCAGCATTCAGGTTAAATTACCTGAACTAAAATCTGCACTCATGAAGTGGTTCTTTATTATAAACCAACTTTCTATTGCTCATCCACACTTAACACTGCTGGATTTAGATGCATGTACAGTAACTTTAAGCAGCAGGTCAGAGGTGGACATTTTTTAATGCATTTCTGTGTAGACTCATGTTTGAATGTGTGAGTCTATCACTGATGGACGGAGCACAAATGTGTGAAATTACATCTACTTCCACCTCACACATTCTCCTTCTTAGTGAAAAGGACAAACACTCTGAAGCCTTGGCTTCCACAGTGATCCCACTTATCATCAGTACCCCTCCAAACGAGCTCTCCAGATACACAGAACACAACAACCTGCATCAACACAACAACCTGCATCAACACAACAACCTGCATCAACACAACAACCTGCATGACTCAGATGGAGGAGAAACGACATCATCACACAGCAGGCGACAATAAAAACAAACATCAAAATCACAGAACAACACAAAAACACACACAGACACACATAAATACACATAAAACTTCCACAGCACACCATCATGCAGTACAGATCTACTGAACTCTGTAAAGTCCTGTTAACGATCCGCATGGATGTCGGAGGAAAACACTGTAGTCCCTACTTAATACTACCTAATACTACCTACCTAATACTACCTAATACTGTCTAATACTACCTAATACTACCTAATAGTCAGTATTTTCACAGAGACTTTGATAGTTTGACGCCACGATCTAACTTAAGTACTTGACTTCTAGTTCTCCAACAGCGTGCACCAGCATGCTCAGAGTTCATCATGAATGAACATCAGCAAAACACAACACAGCCGTGACGGGGATGCCGGTTCTTTGTTTTCTTCAAACAGTCATGGACGCATGCCTCGGGACAAATCATCGGGACTGGTGTTAAATATTCTTATACGTGTAGCGAGCAAACATCACATACACCAAAGTCACCAGGCTATGAGTACAAAATACATCATTGCAGAGATTCAGCAACATCTGGAACTTTAAAGACTTCATGACTTGTTCATTACCCGTTTAAACTATCACATCATACGCTGTGTGCAAGCAGAGAAAGGAGGATGTACAGGAGCACGGACCACGTGGAGCGCGTCAGCCAAAGCTTTGAGTTAACTCGGCCGAGAACCTGCCGGGGCCGTTACTGCCTGGCTCAAAGGTCAGAGATGCCATCCAGCAGCTGCCTTTAGCTGGTACAGTTCTTACTATATTCGCTTGTAGCACAATTTAACATTATGACCTGATATTTCATAAACGCTACGACACTGATGAAGTAAAATTATCTGAGGGAATGCTGAGGACGTTTATACACCGTAAATGTAGGAAAATCAGCCCTGAACAGAAGATGTGAACAGACTACATTTAAATTATGCAAACGAGAGAAACACGGAGCGAGAAGAGTTCCCACTGCGTCCGTTTGTAGGACCAAGGTCACTTTATTAAAGCAATAACGTCACATTTCATTCCCATTGATCTGTACTGACAGAGGTCGATGGAGTTACAGTAGATCTGTGATTAAACACTCAAGGATGAAAATTAAACTTCACAGTCACTTCAGAACACAGAACGATAGCACCTGGATGCAGCACATGTATGCCTTATATCCAACAGGGCGAGTGACTCTAAAGCTTAATCTTACTGGCTTCTTGAGTGTGAAATGAAATGCATATTAAGTTCACAGCAAGGGAAAGACTAGTCAGGAGGCTACGAGCTAAAAGGAACAAAGAGGACAGGAAGGAGGCGAAGAGAGAAAAATATGACAGCAAAGTTTCATTTACCACGTTCTAGCTTCTTATCTGTGAACCGTGAGAGCAGCAAATTGATGCGTAGGAAGGACGAAGGCATGAGGGGTAAAGAGTTGAAACGGGCAAAGTGAACAAGATGTAGGAGAGAGAAAACAAAGAGTGAGTCCAGGATTCTCACCACTGTCAGTCAATCATCAACACTTTCATACATTAACAGTCAAAATGCTGCCGCTAACACAAGTGTGTGGACACGTGAAAACATACCTGCACCAGGCGTGTACAAACAGGCACTCAGACACACAAATGCACACACTAAACACCGACACTGGGAAAATATTGAATAATATCACAAACAAAGGAGAACAAAGATGCGGATGTCTGTATGCACTGCGTGTTTCAAAGCTGCAGACCGTACTCACTGGTGCCCTCTTCTGAAACCATCCCGAGTCCCTCGGCCTTATTCTGCCTCTCAAAGGCGTTCAGGTCCAAAACGCTGTTAACGGCAAACACTTAATCAGCTTCAGCAACGCGAAGAGTGATGCAACAACAAAACTGTCACAGACCTGCAGGTCTGCATCAGAGCCTGAACGCTGAGGAAGAATCCCACGTCCTTCTTGTCCTTCAGGTAGTCCAGCATCCTCTGCACACACAGAGACCACGAACATGTCACAGTGCAGACACACAGCACAGTCAGTCCGCTACGCAATACTCTCACAAAGCCTCCTTACCTGCTGCACATCACTGTTGCCCCCATTGAGGATGGAGATTCCCAGTTTGAGTGTAGAAGAAACCATGGCTCCAGGTTCACCTGAAACCAGCACATACCATAATATAAACAGCACACCTGGATTCTCTCGGCCAACAAGCAAAAAAGGTTCCTGCCTTACAGACGGGTAGATGTGAGGCAACATTTTATATACCACACGGTAAATAAAATAATAAAAACAATGGCACCGCTGAGCGGGTGGCAACGCTCGGCTGTTGGGGTCAAAGGGCGGTTACAGTAAAGTCATTAAACGTTTTTGTGGAACAGACGCCGAGGCCGAGACACTGGGAGCTACAAATGAACCTAAATAAAAATCAGACTGAGCAAAACTGAATTCTAGCAAATACTGCAAATGAATTAGCATTAATCAATAACGTGCACTACAAGTCAAAGAAACCACAGCGAGAAGGTTTGATGCAGAAACGTCTGTGCAGACAGGTGTTCACCTGCAACAAAGGTGTTTAATAAAGGCGGGAACGATCTCCTGAAACCTTCTTCACGGCAGCGAGGCTGAGCAAGTCCCGCCCCCAAACTTTACATGTGTTCATACACAGGATCAGCTGACATGTGGCAGCTTACAGTGAAATACATCAAAACAGTGTTCGCACAAGTAAAAAGGCGTCTGTGTGGGGTAGCTCAGTGGTGGTGCAGGCGACCACATGTGTATGCCGCATTGCGGCGCAGGTTCGATTCCCGGCCTGTTGCCGATTTGCCCGCGTGTTTCCTGTCCCTCTACACTGCCAATAAAGCTGCTGTGTGTAGCTCCAGGGTGAAGCAGCTACCTTTGCAGGCGCTGATCATCTGCAGCACCATCTCTGCAGCCCCGCGGTTGTGCAGACGGGACTGCTGGTACAGGAGCCGCTGTTTCTCCATCTCCTTCTCCTGTGGAGCAGAGCAGCAAGGACACACTGTCAGCCTGTCAACAGAGACTGCACTGCCCCCCGCACTCTCTCTCACACACACACACTCATAATTATAGCCTAGCTGGAACTCACTGCACTATTAAAGTTGAAGCCAAAGAAGAAGTCCTAGTTTGATGAGGTTGGAACAAACAGGCTTAATTAACCGTAATATTATATTAACTGATTTTTGGTATACAGATAATTAAGCAAAGAAAAAAGAACCAACAGCAGACAGAGATCATTTTATGAACTGTTGAATGTGACACTTTTTTGGGGTGAATAACTGGTTGTCGTTAGCTTTGTCGCCATATTTGGCGCAACGTTATCTCGTTACTATAACTTCGATCTTTTTACCCTTTCATTTATTTTATCGCCTACATCAAAGCTCGTCTTAATGTTTCTTTGTGATAAGCTGGGTGAGGTGATGTTTATGGTATTTAATATTCTTCATTAAGCTTAAACTACTCCTTTCAGGGATTGAGTGGACTTGATCACAAACACTGTCTTAGTGCTGGAAATCCTCGGGACCCTCAAACACACAAACACACTCTTCAGTGGAACACACTGTGTGTTAGAGGCATTCCAGTTTCTTTCACAGGCACAAACACTCGTCCCAGAGCGGAACACACACGTCACACATTCTTCTCAGGAAGCGGCATCAGTGGTTGGAGGGAAACAGCCCAGCTTCAGCTCAGGATGGTTCTGGTTAACGGCCCAAAGCCCGGCTTTATGCTGCCTGCAGCTGCGACTCCTGTCTGCGTTTAAGCTCTGGGACACGAAACTGAAGTTTGAGACCACCAGGTCGTCAGAATAACATTAAAATGTATTCAATAATATCATCCAGGAAACAGAACGGTGAATTGATCATGAGCAACATTTAGTTATTGAGCGCTGGTCGTGTCTACAGTGAAGTCAGAACAAAGGATACTTTCAAACAGCTCGTTACACTTCGATTATTTAATGATTTCCTTTGAAGCTTCTGGAAAAATATAAGTGGGCTTTTAAATGAGCGTGCACGTGTGCAGACACGGCTTCCTGTTTGATATGTTAGGATTGAAATGACTCAAAAACACAAACAGTTTTCATTTTACTGTCATGCTGCAGCATAATGCAGTACTCTAACTCACTGCTGCTCACACAGTATTCATATGATTCCAGGGTGCAGTACAAGTGCCCACCCACTGCACATCATGCAGAGCCCCACCCGAAGCACCCAGACCTCTACCTACCCCTCCCTCCCTCCCTCCCTCCGCCCCCCTCCCTCGTGAGCCTGACGTGTATAAAAACATATGAGTGCAGTTTTCTCTGGTTACAGAGATTGTGCTCAGCATGAGTGTGTGTGTGTGTGTATGTGTGTGTGTGTGTGTGTGTGAGAGTGTGTTTGGGCTCGGGACCGTACGGCTGACTGTGCAGGCTTTTACTGTAGTCTTGGTGAGCACAGAGAGGGAGAACTGTTAGCACCGTCCAATTCAAAGGAAAGACAGACAAAAATCGGTTAGTTAGTTAAATCAGTTATTAGAACTCAAACTCGAGTTTTCAGGTGAGTCTATCCAGGTGAACACAGCCAGATTAGCAGGTGAGGCGCGAGTCAGGAAGGGTGGTGCCTCTCTGGGAGAGACGGCCCACAGAGAGCTGTTAGGATCCTGCAGCTTAATCCTTAACTGGCATCAGTTTCTTACTCAATTCTACATAATCGGGTAAAAAGGAACAGAAATTATGTTCAGCTGAAGAAAATGACTGTGAATAAGTATCAGAATTTATTGATTGCATTCTTACAATGAAAATGGGTTAGGGTTAAATCCCCATAACTGAACATCACAGTCACAAACCACGGCAGGCTTGGAAACTGTGGTTCTGGAAGGTTCTCGGCTAGCACAGACTCACGTGTCCATCTGGTTTCACTTTGAAGTCTTTAGCTGCCATCATCTCTCTGCACTCAAGTCATGCAATTTAGGAAAAAACATCTTAAGTCCAAAACACTGATCCCAACTGGTGGGCAAGAGTGCAGCAAAGGCATGCACAGGTCAGTCCACCACAGCAGGAATAGACAGGTGGTGTGAGTGAACGAGAGGACGACAGAAAGGGAAAATGTAGCATGGGGTGGGGGGGTGTGCCGAGTGTGATGTCGTGGTGTAGTCACTCAGTGCGTGGGGAGCTGCTTCTCCGCTGACTCCCCTGTCTCCCTTCCCCAGGCCCCCCCATACCATCTCTGTCTGTCGCACCTCAAAGGATGGCTCCTCCCCCTCCTGTTCTCCCCCTTCGTCCTCCTCACCAATGTGGCAGCTCTGAGGGCAGATGGCAGAATATCAGGGCTGTATTCTTTGCTGAGTGCGGCTGAATGCAGCGTTTTACAGGGCTCACCTTTGCCATAATATCAGCATAGGACATATACAGATGGTCAACGTCAAGTTTCCTGTAAGGAGAGAACACACAGCAGGATTCAGGAAGTCTCAGTGAGGTCACAGAGCTGAGGCTGAGGCAGGAAGAAGATGCTCTTACAGCTTTTCTGTAAGAGCTGTGCGGCTGAAATGAAGAATCAGCTGATGAAGGGGGTCAGGCTTCGTCTCGGTCTCCTCTTCCTCTTCCTCCTCTTCTTCCATGGCTTTCTAAGTATTCATAGACAGTATGAAACATGATAGATCCTCTGTGTAAAGAACATGCAATATGCCAGTAACTAAGCATTGATGGAAGGGAAACTTACTGATAAGTCATCGATCATCTTGTCTTCAAATGAATATCCTTCGGTCTCTAACCAGTTACGCTTGTATGCATCCAAGAACATGTTGGTTACTCTGTGCCTGCAGACAGTGACAGGTCACAGAGTCAGAGAGGGTCTAATCCACGTGCAGCGATTATTAATAGCTCGCGGGTAAATAGCGCTCCCACCACTTACACTACAAATCCCACAATGCACTGCAACAGCTGCTGTGCAGGCCAAGACCTGTGCGCTAACCCGTTTTCTGTGTTGCCGATGACACATTGATCAGCGGATAAAAACATCGGTCAGCACTTTTTACAGCGACATTTAAGCTGCGCGATCCTCAAAAACGGCCAAATGAGAAGTGGAAAACAGGGATCTTCCAAACAGGGGGAGGCAGAGGACCCGATCGCGACATCGGAGGCAAACTGTGTCTCTTTTCCTCGCCTGCGATGTGCAGTGAAAAGAGCGGATTGGTGGGACAGATGTGGGAGAAGATGCAGAGGGAGACCTGCACAGGTGAGCTGACAGCATCGCTGCTTCACACAGCAGGAAACGCTGCAGCAAAGTCCTGAAGACAGAACGCGCCATAATCACCGAAACACAGACGGAGAACTTTAAAAGAGGCAAAGCTTTAAATCAGCAGCAGTTTCAGACTTTCTGGAGGAAATCGCTTCCAAATTTGGTGACGTGCCTTATCTCACAGGTGTGCTGAGCTACCTGAGGAAATCTGTCAGTTCATGGAAAGTAAGGTAAAAGTCTCAGCAGGGCTCCGGGATGAACGTGGCTGTGAGTCGCCTTTCTCAGCGACACAATGAAGCATCTTAAACCTGCAGCTTCAGGGACGGGACCGTGCGATCACACGTGTGGTTGCCCCCCCCCCCCCCCATAAAATAAATAAATAAATAAATCAGAGCAGGTCTGCACCGCTGTGTTTGCAGCTGCTCTTGTTGCTGATACAAACAGCGCAGTTTACGCAGCGTTTTCCCGACTGTGAAGTGCAGAAATTAAAATTACAGTTTTTACCTGAAAAATTTTCATTTTTCCTGTTGTTATTTTTTAAGAACAATATAATTTTATATTTTATTTAATGTGTTGAGGAATGAGTTGTTGTATTCTGGCCATTCAGATTCATATTGCTGGGCTCATCTGGACTCCCCGGGTCATAAAGCCTTTTGCACGAGTTAATGATGGAGTCCTTACGTAGTGATGTTGTACAGAGGTGTCATCCTGAAACAGGCCACCACAGCTCTGCGGCGCTGTTTGGACAGCAGCTTGTGCCAAACCATTTTCTTTGACTTGAAGGGATGTTCAGTCTGAAACACCAAAATAAAACATGAACTGGCAACAGTTCATTTTCTCACACAGCCACGGAGCCTGAGGTCTGCACTCACCACTTCGATGTGGTAAAGGACAGCGGACACCTCCTGTACTCTTTTCACCACCTTCTCCGGATCATCGGCATCTTCTGCCTTTCCAGACATCTCTTTATAAAGAGACATCTGCCAGCGCATAGCCGGGTCCTCCACCTGGAACATAACATTTTAATGTGTGTAACGAAGAGGTTTGCACGAGAACGTGTTTCAGTTCTGAAACAGATAAAACCGGCTCACCTTGCCTTGCAGGTGCAGGTTGTTGTGCAAGAATTCCCTCACCTCTTCATCGGTGTCTTTCTACAAGTGAGAGAGACCAAGATTTATAATGCTATAGTTCAATAATTAACACTGACATGCATTTCAGCCTCGAAACAAATCTGGGGATGAAAAAACAAACAGAGCTCTATGAATGTGGACACATTAATATTATAAATCAATAGTTCCCATCCCAACACGTCACAGTACCAGTGAGTATCTGATCTTGGCCAGGTTGATGAGTTCCTGGTCTGCAGGGGAGCACATGTTGAGGCCGATGGGAAGCATCTTCTTTAGCGCTGCTACGATAAGGGAGGTCTGCACAGAGTAGCGATCCCCCCGCCGCTTCTTCTTGGTACGCTCCTGCTCTGAGCCGCCAGACTAAAGACAGATCAAACACTAATGCACCAACTGCACCGCACAAATGAAGAAATCCATTTTCAGAAAATGCTTCAGAGAATATCTAACAGCTACCGAACAACAGCTGAACTTCTCTGTAAACATCAACGTTTCATGGCGTGTCATGTGCTTCATGGCTGCACCAGCTACAGTTGTTGCACACAATGCAGGCTCACTGTTAGTAGTGCAGTGGCCGGGCAGGGCCCATTGGACAGCACACAGAACAGCACATGGGGTCAGCTCCAGCGCCCTGGAGCTCTTCTCACACCCTCCTATCCAGAGGCTGCCAATGCTCATTACTGTCTGTTGTCTGGCCTCACGGCACCCTCTCTGCCCACTTGTTGGGCTTTGAGGGTCACTGTGATGATCAGGAAACAGAAGCTCACTACAGTAATGCCCATCTGACAGCCAAGGAGAGGAGGTTCTACTTACAGCAACCACGTAAGACATCAAACAGTGATTAGGTTGACTTAACAATTTAATGGTGTCAATGAACATGACATGGTAACGATTCCAGTTAGTAAATATGATGACAGTTTTCAGGTGATGTAGTGACAGCTAGCTTAATTTTCCCGCAACAGATCCAGCTACCGCCATGTGCTCCTGATGGACCGAGCAGATCTAACAGCAAGGAATGGCGTGGACTGCTGGCCCAGACAGAAGAGAGAAGAGTCCCAGCGCAGGAATCTCTGACACAAAAGCTGAAAAAAATCCAAGCATCAGTGACACGGGTCTGAACATCACAGCAGCACGGGCTCCGCAGCCGTGTCCGACAGGGGTCATCCGAAGGCAAACTGTCAAAGGTCAAAGGAAAACAGGGTGATGGTACTCGGCTGCAGGAGTGCGACGCTGCTCCGCCGAGCACCATGAAACCTCTCACGCCACTGTGATCTAATGCAAAGAGCTTTCATCAAGCCACTCCGGAGCCCTACTCTCACGTATACAAACACACACCTGAAAACACACTCCTCAAACACCCTCACACACACGTGCCGCTCACAGAAGCATGTTCAGCTTCAGCAACAGTCTCGCACTTCATTCATTCACTCACAGATGTGTGGCGAAGTCTCTGTGTCTTTATAACCCTGTTTGTGTGCGTTTGTGTGTCTGTATATGTGAGGCTATTGCGGTAGTTGGTGGGAGAGCTTGATGAAATGCCTCTGCAAACTCAGGGTGCCATGCGATCAGCACAGCGCTCGTGCACAAACAGTCTAACCTCTCCATCTCCGGCCTAGTGGCCCAGCGTCCGACCCCGACACAGGATATAAGGAGAAAACACAGTTAGCAACACTCCTGCTACAAAGTCTACGCACTGCCTCTTACACTGAGCTGAAAAACAAGACACATTATTTATGTAACAGCCCATTGGTCTCTTACAGAAACGTATTTTTGAATCAAATGTACAGAATAACCACAGAAACTTCAAGAAAGAACAGCTGAAGCTTCCTTTTCCTTTTCTCTGCTTGTGATGGGTGGAGTTAGTGAAACATTAATTATTAGAGTTTAGTTTCTTAATGTGTTATGGCTCGAGATATGGGAGTAGGTCAATGGGACGTCTAAGGAACGGGCGATGGTTCTTTTACCTTGCTCATCTTGCTCTTGCTGTCAGCAGTCAGGAAGGACATGTTGTTGATCTCATTCATCACCACAAAGTTCTGCTCCTCCCTCTTGAAGTTCTGCAATAAGCAACACCATAAACATGCTAACTGCCCGCAGACACAGAAATACAAGTACATGCATATCTATGAAACTATCAGGAAAGACTTACGTGGGATTTGGACCAGAAAATGAAGACCTCACCCACCATCCTGAAAAGTTCCTCTGCATCTGGGTCTGGACAAGTCAACCACCTGGCTCTGCAGACAGCAGCACATCATTTCTGATGTAAAGGCTTTGACAGCTCGGACCGGAACGACATACTTTAAAACCGGCTGGATCCGTTCCTGAGCCTTTTCCTCTGTTTGGTTTGATTGCTGTTCTAGTGCTTTTTATCAGGTGGAGCTTTAAATCCTGATGTGTTTTCATTATCATTCTAGTAATTAGCCAATACTACACATTAAACAATACTACACATTAAACAGCTACACAGAGGTGTGCTATCAAGGCTACCTGTTGTTGTCCACGTAGCGGATGAGCAAAGGGTAAAGAGCGTACAAGTCCCGACACAGCACGGCAAACTCATCTCGAATGGTCCCGTTTTCACTGTCCACCTCCGTCTTGCCCTCCATGCGCAGGTGATCCTCCTCTGCCACCACCTTTGCTGCGCGCTTCTTCAGCTTCTCCATGGTGGGGATGAAGTGGGACTTAAGCATCTCTGGTTTAGCCCTGCTGACAATGGGCTGAGCGAACACTGGACAGGGCAGAAAACGTTTGCCAGTTATCTTCAAATGAGAGATGTGAACCACCTTCACTGTAGGTGTGGCCTCTGCTCACTAACCTGCTAGTCTTTTCATCCAGGAGGCTTCGTCTATACCCAGGTTGTTAACCACAATCTTCATGATGCTCCCCAGCAGCCGGTTGAGCTGCTCGGAGGTGACGGCGGTGCAGAGCTGGCCTTCCTGCTCAGGGAAGTTCTCTGGGCCCCTCTCCCACCAGCGTGGGAGGTAGTTACACAACATTGGCAAGGTGATCTCAATCACATGGGGCATTTCTGTGTATCGAGCTCCAGACTCAGCCAGGTCGTGTATCTCTTTCATCAGGACGTCCAGCTCCGGGATGTCAGGGCACAGCTCTTCTACCTGATTAGGAAGTCCAAGGACTGAGAAGAGAGACGGGACGAGATAACGGGCGGGAGAATAACTCAGCATGAACACCATTGAATAATTAAACATTAAAGATAAAGGTGAAAGAAGGCAAACTCACTGGTTCTCTCTCTCGGAGTCTTGGTGGTGTAAACAGAAAATGTGTTGAATTCATTCAGCGCTGGTTCGAGGAAGGCTACGGGCATAGCAGCTGCTAAGTGGGCCAAAGACTCGCCAAGAGCCGGCCGCTGTCTGCAGAGGAGGAAGAAACTCACACACATAAAATGTCTACACAAAATAACACAAAAATGAACATTCATCTATGAAAGCAGACACACATTAAGGTGTGACACAGTTTCACATGTTTGGGACATTTTCATGAATAAGTTTTAAATTAAATTAAATTCTGGATACATTTTTCTTCCAGAAGTGTGTGTGTGTGTGTGTGTGTGTGTGTGTGTGTGTGTGTGTGTGTGTGTGTGTGTGTTCGCTCATAAACTCATCAGAATAAATCTGGGTCTCTACTCACTTCTCTGCATGTGGAGTCTTCACAGTACCGAGGGAGTAGATGCTGCACATTAAACGATAGCAGGATATCTGCAAGTCGTCCACTGAGGACGTCAAAGAGCGACTCCGTCAGCTTTGAGTTGGTCCAAAGTAACAAATGGCGAAGGGTTCGTTTAAAGGACAAAAGCATTTTACTCACACATGACGTCATCGCCAAACTGGTGCTGGGCGATGTGGTCAAACAGGGAGGTGAGGACTGGCAGCAGCGCAGTGGTGGTGTAGTTGATGTTCTGTGAAACACCTTTAACCTAAAACAGCAGATACACAAACACAGATATCAGGTCACGAGAAAAAATGAACAACTCTGCAGTGAGCAGAAACTAAACGCCCTCTGACCTGGTTTCTACTGGACACTTTGCCCAGTTTCAGGTTCTCAACCATCTTCTCAATGTCATCAGCAGCACTCTCAAAGAACTGACGCAGGCCAGCCTTCACAATCTCAGGGCCTGATTTCATGACAGTCCTTGAAGAGGGCACAGAGAGAAGTCAAAAATGATCTCAGGAGTTTGATTCTATTTGCTCTCTGCCTGTGGATGTGATGGGGATCTGATGGGGATGTGATGGAGATGTGATGGGAATGTGATGGGAATGTGATGGGGATCTGATGGGGATCTGATGGGGCTGTGATGGAGATGTGATGGGAATGTGATGGGGATGTGATGGAGATGTGATGGAGATGTGATGGGGATCTGATGGGGCTGTGATGGAGACGTGATGGGGATCTACCTGGCATCCAGTGATCGTGAGAGAATGTGCAGGCAGTTTACCACTGCACTCGCATCTGTACCTGTAAACATGACAGCAAAGGTGAGCTGTGAGTGTGAGCCTTCAGCTCTCCAGGATTTACTCTACATGCAGGTGTATTCATAATGACAGGCAGGTTAACTGAGCTCAAAAACACAGCTACAGTTACAGAACATGTTCAAGAACATTATGCAAACTCACAGTTACAGTACAATCCTTATAGATGCTAATTAAACTATTTAATTAAAATACATATATAACTGTTCAACAACAGATTTCTTTGATTTAGGCATGTTGTAGATCTGAAGGTACAGGTGAGACAAGCTCACTTGTCCACTGGCCATATGAGAGTGACTGCCTATTTAAGATGCATGGTGGTGATGGGGAGCAGAATGACAACAAAGCATCCATTGCCTCATATAAGCCAGGATGATAACACATCGCAAAGCTGCAGTACAGTACCACCTGTGGGTACCTGATGCCATCACAGACATTCATGCTCACTTTGTGAATAGCTTTAAATCAGGAGATTACAGCAAAAAAGCCGAACAAAAGCTGAGCTGAACACAGAGAAGTCAATGACTCGGTTTGATTAGTGTGTAAAGGTAGGAAAGGAAAGAAGTTAGATGGGAAAACAAACACAGAGATGGTGACATCACCGTGCAAGTTCCTTACCAAAAAGAGATACTCTGTGCCTCACCAAAGCAGCCAACTTACAGAAGATACTGAGCAGGAGGAGAAAAGAGGAGAGGGAGAGAGAGGGAGGGAGTAAGGGGAAACAAGGCAGGAAAAATGTTTGAAGTACACATAAAGCAAAGGGGACGTAAAGGAAATCAGGGATATTGCACAATAGGAGGAAGATGAGGGATGTGGAAGAAGGAGAGGACAGACACATCACGCTGTTCTGAAGGGAAAGTCGATGCCAAACAGTTCAGGACACAGAAAAGTACAATTCATTTGTTATACATGCTTTTACGACACATACCTCGCAATCATCTCCTTCTCCTTATTGGAGGAATGTCCTCCGCTGCCCAGGACTTTGGCAGGCGTGGAGAGGAAGTACAGGCAGTGGTTCTTGAAGTACTGGTTTACCAGCGGCAACAGGATCTATCAAAAACACCCCGACATCAAATACTGATTACAGAAAGATCAGGCCAATTTCTGCTTCCTCAAAAATGACTGTTAACATATTTGTTTGCAGCCCCTCCAGCAGTCCTGCTACAAACGTCTCCTCAGACTTCCTGAAAGCTCACGAAGAAGAAGGAAGACGCTCACCTTGGCAAAGAATTTGATTTCTTGTTCATGAGGGGACTTCTCCACTCTGCCACTGCTAACTACAGCCTCTGTTAGGAAAAACACACAAACTCAAATAAAAACACTTTTTACTCGATCTCAGCTCAAGCAGGCGTGCCTGCAGTACAATCATCCTCCATGTTCCAAACCACAGCACCGAGGTGAGCGATGAATTCCTGGGCGATGTCCATCCATTTCAGAAGCTTCTGCAGGAAGCCGTAGGCAAAACGCTTCTCAATGGAGGAAATGTCCTGTTCCATGTCCTTCAGACCCCTAAGGGTGAAAAACAAAATGAAAGTAACTGAGAGAAACGGAAAGATCTCATCCTAAACTCTGAGAGATCCAGCTACCTTGTCACAGCATATCCATTAAGCTGGAGGAACTTGAGCAAGTCCTGGGCTTTCTCCCTGTCTCTGGCCTTCTCCTTAGCCGTCAGTGTGTCATAAGGCACCAGCAAAGGATGAGTGCCACCACCTAGCAGGTGCACAAGTTATTTTTGGAATCAACAGATGCCAAGCATCACTACAAACCAAACTCCCAGTAACAGAAGCTACTCTTACCTTTGGCCTGCAGCTCCACCTTCTTCTTCCTTCCCCAAGTGTTGTGATAGTTCTCCGCCAGCTGCTCGGCCATAGACTGCGTGCACAGAAACAATTACTCTGCCAGGTTCTTTAAAGACGTGCCAGCAGTTTCTGTGGCTGACAAATGCTGACGTACCTGCAGCTCTCTGGAGAGGGCCATTCCTGAGATGTCTATTGGCTGAGGGCTGTATCCGTGACTGGGATCATACGTGGCCTGAAGACAGTAATGTGTAATAATTAGAGACCTTTTCATTAACTGCTTTCATTTCACCATCACTTAACCAGCAGATTAATTTGGACTGAAAGAGAATTTATTTTGTATGATTCATCATGATCATCATCATAAAAGTTCCTATAGAGCCAACTGGGAAAAACAGTAACAATCTTTCAGTATTATTCTTTTTGGCTCCTCCCTCTTTTACCTGAGCAGTTTGAGAGATCTTGCGGGTGGCGGTGGTGGTGGCGGCGGCCTTTTTCTCAGCTTCTCCTTCTCCATCCCTGGCCTTCTCTATGGTCCACTCCCACGCCAGCATGGCTTTGATGGATTCTTTAATGGGCCAACGATAAATCTCCTTGTCCTGAACCACACAAGGCAGAGAGAGCGCTTTCAAAGTAACAACTCCACTACGCCACAACACAACTCATGCAAACAGACACAGAATTACTAAAATCCTAATTAAGAAGAGCTGGACTCACACATGTAAATCACACAGGGTCACTACAAAAGCTTTGAGCACATGTGTGCAGAATATCAGGGCTCAGACTAAAGTGAAAGGTCGTGACCTTTTCGGAGAAGGTTTTGTACGGCCGGAGCATCGGGTGAGTCTTAGCGTTCTCATCCAGCACCTCTCCGTAGGTCCAGTTGTTCTGAATCTGAAAGATGATTTTCCCGCGGAGCCATTATTGCAAAGAACACTTTGAAATAACAGACACATCTTCTGCTTTCTTGTAACTGACCTTCTCAAAGGCCCACTTGTCATGAGTGTGCTCTGCATACTTGTTAATGAAAGGATCCAGCCTCTCTGGGATGATGGTGCTGGAAATGATTAATATTATTATAATGAGCTGTTACTGTAGTTCCACTCAGAGCTACTCCATTTACACCATTGCCATTTATGACGACACGATTTTAGCATGCAAGACGTTTTTGTGCAGACACATATTTAAACGTTACTGATGGTCATATTTATATCCGGGGGACCTCTGTGTTCGGTCACAGGCTCTCTCAGTGCTCACTTGGTGGTCTCCACTGGCTTTGGATCAAAGTTGCCTTCAGCATCCACGGAGGCCTTTTTCTCCGTGTGAGACGAGTAGCTGGCATCCACATAGTCGGGGGGGATGGCTCCTGCTATGCCACAGAGGCAGGGCATGGCAATCTTGAAGAGCTCGGCATCAAATTTCTGGAGTTTAAATTGAGATTAGAGAAGCCGAGTTAACTTAAACCACGTGCAGTTATGGAAGGTTAATGCGACAGACTCATCTCTCACCTTGTGCGCCAGTGATTCAAAGATTCCCCAGAAGAGTTTTCGAGAAAGATGCAGCTCCTCCTCAGAGGTCACCCCAAAGTTCGCCCATCCATTTGGCAGGCAGTAGTACTTCCAGCAGCGCTCATAGTGATTGGTCAGCAGCTGAAACATTGTGTGTTATATTGAACATATTTATTGCATTTGACTACTAAAACTACTACTACTAAAAACACAAAACAAGTAAAGAGCAGTTTAACCTTCAGAGGCATCTTTGCATATTCATTGAGGATGGGAACATCAAACACCAGCCGTCGGAGCAGATGCTGCAGCATCGAGGGTCGGAGGTACCTGCGGACGTCACAAACAGAACCGTTTAAAAAAAGCAGAGCTTCCTTCATCGTGTCCTTCACAGTTTGTAAAATGCTGATCTCATTAGACCCGTCTCAGAATTTTACTACACAGAGTTTAGAGTACTGACTTGCAGAGCGACATGAGGCACTCCTCTATAACGTCCCTCTGAGCCTTGGTGAGGGCCCGGCCACGGGACAGGCGGTAAATTGTGTGGAGCATGGAGTCGATCATGATGGCCCGGTGGTCTGTTCCAGCAAACAATGGGGCACACTTCGTTAGCAGAGGCAGAACAGCCGAACAAAGGTAGCGGTTCAGAGCCAAGGCCATCTCAGTCGTACTGAACGCCACCTAAAATGAGAGCGGGCAAAGAAAGCGTTTAGTGACCACAACGCTTCAGAGACAGACACACACACTGTCACACTGACTGAGAACGCATCTGTCAGGTCTGCATTCTTCATTGCTCACCGTATCCAGAGACGCTGCGGCTCTCATGTCCGGCAGGAAGCCGACCTCAAGCACATGAAGCAGGAAGTCCTGGTTATCGATCCCATACACTCTGTCGAGGAACAGCACCATGGAGGCCTTGTGGTCTGGCACGAAACTGGCAGACATCTTGGGCTCAATAATCTGACCATCTGTGGTTCGGACACAAGAAAGCGTTTATGCCAAGTATTCCCACATTTGGTAAATGAGTACAGAAGTACATCCTCACATGATTGCAACTTTGTATCTAACCTTTGCCATACGCTGGAATCTGCACAGGTAAGCTGATTACTCCCACCAGGTCCTCTATAGGCACCAGAGACCGCAGGATGGCCCTGATTCTCAGAGCTTCACCCTTGCCTGCTTGGATCAGCTGCAGACGGAACAATGTGAGACATGCTGTATGAAACTAACTCCTCCAGATCCTCTCGTCACAGATATAAAAGTGTTAAAGCTGCTCTGCTTACATGCATCTCTGGGGCACAGCGACCCAGCAGATCGATGAGAGCTGAGTAAAAGGACATGATGGCGTTCCCCAGATGGACACGGTTCTCCTCGTGCTGTTCCTCTCCACCAAACCTGCCAATAACATCATTTTCTATGTGCTTCACATAGTTAGGGTTATTTGTATGACAGCCACTGCACCAGCACTTACATGAAGCGCCTGTCTTTCTTGACAGTGGGCCCGTCCCTCGCTGGATCCTCCGATATCTTGATGGCCTCCTCCATTGCAGCCAGGAGGCCATTTCCACCCTCTCCTCTCAGTGCTGGGCCGAAGCACTCGGGGCGACGGATGAGCAGACGAACCACAACAGTGGCGTTCTCCTCCACGCTCTCTCCTGAGGGGAGGGGGGTGTAATATTAATTGCCAATCAAAGCCACAAATCTCATCATTATACGGCAATCATAGCTGACCATTAACAAAGACAGCAAAGCGGAGGAAATCCAGGTATCTCTCTCCTCCGCAAGGATTCCAGCCAATGTCAGGGTAACCCTTAGACAAAAGCATGGGACACATCTGCAGCCCGCAGCCCGCCAAGTATGTCACCACCTACATCAGCACACATGTAACAACAGGAGAGAGGGTGAGACGGCCGTTCCACTGTCCCCCTTTGTTCTTACTTGTCACCGTTTCTCACCATTTCCAGGTCCTGCTCTTGCAAAGCCAAGGCCAGCTCATTATTGTCAATGCAAGAGGCTGCAGCCACATCGAGGGGCGTGGATCCACGCATGCCTGCAGACGGAACAAGCTGTGAGTTTATGAACCATCAGCTCGAATAATCTCAGGTTCCAACACGTCACAATTCAGAAACTTTTTCACTGCATGTTTCAGTTAACAAAATGTAACCACTTCATAAGGAATGAAGGAGCATTTTTAAATTCAACTCTGACCACAGGAAGTACCCTGCAGCGCCAGCAGTGTGACTGACCCAAGCCGATGCCACTGTTCTGTAACAGGTAGCTCAGATGGTCAAACATGGAGCGCTGGTTCTGCCTGCTGATACGACAGAAGTAACACAGGAAGCGGCAGCAGCTGGTCACCATTTGGGGGAATCGAATTTCCTGAAGAAGTAAGAAGATTTCCTCAGATGCATAATGTTTGCTGGGTCCTGAATGCAGCTGTGCAAAGTGACAGGTGAGAAATCATCAGCTACCTTTGAATCGCCTCCTCCACCTAACACGTTCACCATCACCTCCATCACAGTCTCGTGCATACCCAGAGCCCTCATCAGATTGGGGTGCTGATAGAACACCTTGTTATTCATGATATTCCTGAAAAAATAACAGAACTCGTACATCATCAGTGTTACCTTATTTGGTTCAGGTAAGACGAACAGGTGAGGCTGAGAAAAATATTACAGCTACACGCTTTAGGGAGAGAAACGTCCTGCAGAAAACTGAAGAACAAATACTGAACATAACAAAAAATAATATCACATATTCCATATTTAACACACTGACCCGATGCTCTGGATCATCAGCCGCTCCTCTTCAGGACCCATCTGGACAATGAGCAGTGATCGGATCTGTCCCAAACACTCAAGGAGGTCCATGGTGTCCTGAACGGACACGGCATTGATGGCGTACGCTTTCGGCAGCGCTCGGATCAGCTCGCCGAGACCATCATACTGTCGGTGCAGCAGGCTGAACATGAGACGCACCAGCTCGGGGTTCTGAACAAAAGACTCCTGAGCCCAGTGGATCATGGTGTGGGAGATGAGCTCCTGAAGCGTGCCTGGGTGAAGTGAAGACGGAGAGTTTTAAATGTGAGCATTCAGGATCAGATATGAAACAAAAACATGCAGATCAACGATTTCACAGGTAATCCAGGTCTTAATCTTACTGGGTTTTGCTTCTTCCTCGACCTCTGGCTTCTCCTCCTCCTCCTCCTTTTTCTTGCGGAGGCTCTTGATCTTGTCTACCAGACTGAGGAGTCTGCCCCTCAGTGAAGCATCCACCTCCTCCTCCTCTGGCTCTTCCTCAATATGTATACCTATGTAAGAAAATAAGAATGGGAATATAGCATTAAACCCCCAAAAACATTTCCACACCTGAAGAAAGGTTACAGAGAGCGTCTCACCGCAGTGAAGCAGGAGGTCTTTGTGGAATTCTGCCAGCGTCTCCCGCACATCCTCAGGCACCGGAGACTCTTCTTCCTCTAGACCATGTTTGAAGTTGGTTAGCATAAGAACCTTAACAGAGAGCACATTATGACTCCATCAGTAGAAACACAGCTCACAATAAGGTTTCTTTCCTAAACCTCTAACACAGCTTTGATTGGCCCGATCATAGCCATTACCTGGTCCTGTGGAGGTGAGCGGAACTCCCGGGTCTTGCGTGCAGTCTCAGCGGCCGTCATGGTGAAGGCCCTCATTAACTGGTTGTAACGGACACGCTGATTGCTCTTGATATCGTAGACAAACTGGTCTGAGAACGCCACAATGGCTTCCACTCGGTGTCTCAGCTCACAGTCACAGAAGTACTGCAGGAGCGTGCACATCTGAGGGAGATATTTGATGGACATGAGATCACTAAGATCAGTTATACACATGCAAAGCGGTCAGAGATTGAAACATCACAATGACCTGGAGTTTGACAGACTCTGGCAGCGTCATCTGGAGCAGCCCTTCCTCCAGACCCTCCTCTTCATCTATTGCTTCTGCTTCCACCGCCTCTGCCTCCTTCTCTTCTTCTGCCTTCTCTCCATCCACTTTTCCTCCTTTGGCCTCTTCTTCCTCCTTTTCCCCCTCTTCTCCTTCTCCCTTGGGCTGAGCCTCTTCCTCCTCACCCTCTGCTTTCTCAAGCTCTTTCAGCTCCTCCTCTTCTTCATCACCGACCCCTTCGTCCTCAAGCTCGTCCTCAGCTGCTTCTTCCGTATCCTCCTGCTCCTTTTCCTCACTGTCTCCTTCAGCAGCTCCACCCTCTTCAGCTTCCTCCTCTTCCTTTCCACTGAAAACATTGGGATCGATCATCCTGAGGATGTGCTTGGTGTCATCGTCATTGAAGATGCCCATGATAAGCAGTGTGCTGATCAGCTTCAGGATTGGGACAAAGTGGAACTCTACACTGCCCCCTACTGGATCCCGCATGGCCTGGCTACCGTCCAGCACAGCCTCTCGTAACATGTTGATTGCCTTTGTTTTCAGCTCCTACAGAAGGAAAATCAAACGTGAGCAGACAGAAAGTATTTAATATATTTAATAATATATTCTGTCTCTGCTCCTTACCTGCAGAGGGAAGATGGGACTGATGGTATACAGATCAGGGTCGGTGCCAACAAAGTTGATGGATGAGAAATGCAGCTTTGGCCGTAAGCAGGTGGTGAGGCCAACACCAGGCAGGGAGTGGGCCTTCTTCACATCAGGATAGAGCTTGATGCTGAGGGTCTCTTCAGTCATGGGGACGATGAACTCCCTGTTGGTGCCCAAGCGTGCCCGCTTTGCTGATTCCAGGTGAATGCTGATGAGCAGGTCGTAGTAGCCGCTGCGGAGAGGTCCGGGCAGGTAGGTGTTCTCAATGGCATAGAAAAGCTGGGATTCGTCCACGTGACTGCATAACGCGTGAGCCACTCGGTTGTTGCCGAGCGCGCACACGGCACAGTACAGCATGAGCGTGTGGTAGTGGAACTTCATCAGGTCCTGACGCTCCGACAGCTCCAGGATATCAATACACCTGTGCACAGAACCCGCTGTAGGTTTACATGCTTTATATAATCACAGTAACTGTTTCATACTGTATGTTAATACGTCTATATTTATCTTCTCTGTCTTAAATCACACGTTAATGATTTGACTTTAGTTTTCTTAAAAACAGAAAATATCACATGATGATGTCCCACCAGATCTCCAAGGATTCAGGGCTTGATCAGGATGTCAGGCATTAATTTGCCTCTATATAAATTAACGTGAATGAAAGTGAATAAGCGTCTTCTGGGTGGGGCTTCTGTTTCTGACCTGTTCTCCTCTGGGATGTGCAGAGCCATCATGGTGAGAGGTTCAGTGCACTCCACCATCCAGCCCAGCCTCTCGCTCACTCTGCCCACCTCCGGTTTGAGGAAGTGATTGGGCATCCGACTCCAAATAACTGGAGTCAGCATCTGGACATCCAGCCTCGGGGGGCACTGGGGGACCGGATTATTACGCTCGCTGCGAAACATTGCAGCTGATATGGGCATGATGTTCTGGTAGGAGACGGAAGAGGATCGTGGAAAGGGTCAAGGTTCAAAATTCTGGTTAATTTCATCCAATAATAAAAGATGGAGCACATCTGGCCCAAAATTAAAAGAGAAAGGTTACAGTAGGAGAACAGTAATGCCAGACTGGACTCACCAACACGGTCTGACTCACATGTCTACATTAGAGATACTTTAAAGAAAAAGAGAGGGACAATAGCAGCATCTGACCTTGAGTTTGCCCAACTCCAGCTGCACCATGTTCTGACTGAAGGGCTGAATGAAAACTGCAGGGAAGAGCTTGGTGTTGGGTTCCACCTGAAGGAACACAGCATTGGTTTACAGATAAACTAATCCACCTGCAGCAGACACACTGCACTGCTTCCCCTTACCTGGTAGAAGGTGTTGATCTCCTTTCCATTCGCAGTAAAAGTCATGAGACCTGTGGCCAGATCAACAAGGCAGCCAATCACCATGTCCTCCTGGCTAAAGCGGGTCTGCTGGTTGCTGACCAGGTCCCCGCCCCACACCATGTAACAGTTACTGTGCTTCATACTGCAAAGAATCGGCATGAAACACTGCTGCATTAAAACTCATTCAACTAAGACCTTCTATCAGAGCTGAAACAGCGCAGCTGATCCAAAGTGCTCCACAGTTCAGCAGTAAAGGAAAGAACAGAACCCCGACCTCCACCTGAACAGTGGATGCTCGGGTTAAACATGCTCAAAGAGTCAGATAATGAGGTCAGCATATGCGAACCTCTGTGAGCCTCAGCTCGACCCCCAAAACATTCACTGCTCTGCCAAACAATAATAATCATACTCTAATCATCTTATTTATGTATACATGTAAATATGTCAGGACACATTTAATGAAGCAACCCGTCTATAATTCCTCATTAATGTTAATATATTTATATTATTTTAACATATTATTCATCTTTATATTGTTCAAAATATGGCATTAAGAAATGTGTTTATAGATTTTATTCCATGAAACGTGTTATTTACTGATGCTATTAGCCAAATACACTAAACACTAAACTGTTCTCGTAATTGTTGCGTCTCATAAATAAACAGTCTGCAGGGCCCGCCTACAGGAAACACCAAGCGTACTGACTAAAACCAAACTCCGTGAAACGTGTTCTTTAATCACAATTAAGAAAAACTGATTATGATTTTCTACACAGTTATTGTTTATTGATCTAACACCAAAGGACCCACACTAACAAACACCGACCTGTCATGTATGTTGCCTTTGTCGTCTCCCACGGTGACGGTCACACTGCGAACTTTGGAGAGGTCAAAGTTCTGATCGTACATGTGGTAGTCAGGAGTGACCCAGCCAACCCACACGCCCGAAGGCTCCTGCCCAGCAAAGATCCTCACAGAGTAATAGTACTACAGACAGGAGGAAAGAAGAAGAAGTATATGAAGCAGTACTGGATCATCTACAGCATCAAAACATAAAGGTACTCCCAGGTATAAAAACACACTATACTGCTCAAAGTATTCACTCGTCTGCCGTCTCACACACACACACACACACACACACACACACACACACACACACACACACACACACACACCAGAGTAACATCCATTCTTAATCCACAGGCTTTAATATGATGTGGGCCCTTTGCAGCTGTAACAGCTTCAGCTCTTCTGGGAAGTCTTTCCACAGGTTTAGGAGTGTTTATGCAACAAGTCCAGTCCTGAAATTTCCTCACCACTAACAGCTGACTGTGGAATATTTAGCAGTGACCGGACTTGTTGCACCTGAACACCTGAACTCAATAATCTGGATGGTGAGTGAAGACTTCTGGCAGTTTAGTGTGTATCTAACATTAACACAGAATAATGTGTATCTCACGGTGGTGGTATTTTGGATGATCTCAGGGTCATCTCTGTCATCAGGGACCACATCTTCCACCAGACGTGGCACCGTTGGAGGGGCAGGAGCAGGAGCAAGAGGCGTCATGGCCGCCTTCTTGGCCTTGGAGAAAAATCTGTTGAGCACAGAAGAAAAAAGCACATTTATAATTTTTTTAAAAAGCTTCCAACTGCTTTACAGTTTCACTGGTTTCGTTCTAAAAGAACTTTGCTGTTAAAGAACCAAAGTTATTTGTATGCAGCACAAATATCAGACGACTCAAAGCAAAGGAACAAAATAGGAGTTGAGACTGTTTTGTTGCATACAGTAATACCAGCACCTGTAACAGTCCAGAAGCTTTTTCTTCATTTGCAGGGACAAACTACCAAACGTACCCTTTTTTCTTTCCCTTTTCTGACGCTGTGTCCTTCTGATTTTCCACCGAGACCTCCTTCGGTACAGACGGCTCCTTCTTTTCCTCCTCCTGCTCCTTGCGACTGGCAGACTTCTTCAGAACTTCAAACTCTGAGTCAGGCTCCACCACTGTAACTTCCTCCTCAGGGATAGTGAGGGCACGGGTGAGAAGGGTGGTACCTGCTGGGATCTTGAAGGTCTCGTGGAACTGCACGGGCATGCTGAGTCTGAGGAACATCATGTCGGTGTTGGCGTTCTGCGACCCGAACGTCTTATGTGTCAGCTTCAGACAGGGAGCGCTGTCCACAGTCCCGTCCACGCGGGAGAGCTGGGAGACACGTTTAAGCACAATTAAAGCGTTTGTCTTAAAGTCCGAACTTCATCAAGCACCGCACGTGTCACTGAACGGTTACCTCGATATGGTTGTGATCAGCGGGCACAGGCACAAACTGGGGCAAACTCTTACTGAACCACATGGTAATGTCTCGCTTCATGTTGATGGCAAAGGGTTCAAATCCTTCCTGCAGGCCACAAATGGCAAAAAAGCGCAGGCTGCTGACGTTCTGACCAAGATTAATCCTTCCGATCTGGGACAGGCCCAGGGCGCACACTGGAATAAAACCTGACGGGCGCAAAAGAAAAGGAAGAGAACGGTCTTTTCAAAGTGCTGCTCACATAAACTGATATTCAGAACAAACTGAAACTGAAACTGCGTCAGTTACAGGTGCTGTACACTAAACTGTTCTCACCTTCCCCGATTTCAATGTCTTTGAAAGCCATCTCTGAGCCGGAGTCACTGATCAGCATTTCTCCGTTGAGTGTGAACATGATGTTCATCTCAGTCAGGTCGATCATACAGCCAACTACATCACCAGACTGCCACTGCCGCCCAAACGGTTCGTTACCGATGTGCCATCGTTGGGCCTGAAAAAGGTTGCACCAAATAAAAGGCAGCTTATTACCACAGAACTCCGCTTCATGGCTCCAGAGCACTCCGACAACCAGCTACTCACTGATTTAAAATTCAATATCTCTAACAGTTTGAGACACACGTGTCATCTATTCCAGAAGCTGTGGACGCTTTAGAAAACGTTTACAGTTTATTACCTAATGCTGGCATTAACGAGAGCTCGAGTGGCCCAATCTAAATGTAAACCCGGAGATGTGGACCGACCTTATTCCCATTAAAGACGTAGGCCAGTTCATCTGCTCCCAGTTCAGTGTCAGAGCGGACATTAGGACGGGCCCAGCCCACTCTCATCTCCCCTGTGGTCACTGCCTCAAACTCAAAGTACCACTTCCCCTGGGTGACAGCGTACGACTTCTCTGCCCTGAAGATTCGTACTTTGTCCCCGCGCGTGTTCTCGAGGCCATGGCCGGCTGCAGTGAAAGAGGGAAAACGTGACGGTGAGGAGGAGGAGGAGGAAAGCACTGAAGATGATTTTGTACCTTTCATGACACTGTGCACATCAACACATGAGGAAAGACGGCTTACTGCTCTCCTGATCCGGAGGCTCAATGTTGTAGCCGTAGCCAATGAGCGTACGGACAGCGTTGTTAACACTGTCTCTGTTGGTTTTCTTGGTTCTCTCATCCAGCAGGTTGTACGGTACCAGACGAGGGTTTCGCTTATTAACGATGTCCTGAAAACGGTAAAAAAACGGATATAAAAAGAAAAAATATGCATGTGACACATATCTGGACACACTGTAGCAGAGAATTAAAAGACCTGCTCGGGTTAGAATATCGTCACCTGCACGATGCTGTAGGTCCATCCTTGCCGTACTCGGTCCCTCGCCCACACATTATGCCCATTTTCTGCCAGTTTTTCTACCAGCTGGTTCTGGTTCGGTGTCAGTTTGACATGACTGAGGTCCAGCGGGGCAGGCTTGTATCCATTGCTCATCACATAGCTAGTGGAAAGATAATATTTACATAGTTAATGTATAAAGCTAGTTTGTACAGTAAGAAATATCTCGTGTGTTCATACGTCTTGGGAAGCTTGATTTTCTTTAGATTCTCCTCCGCTTTCTCATCACCCATACCAACGTGGCACCCTAGAGCCAGGAGAGTCCTGTGGGATGATGCAGGGATCACCAACAATGTCCAGGGACAAAGACCCTCTCCTCCGACTTTTAAATATCTCAACTCTAAACTTGCTACTCACTTGAGAGTCTCACCAGACATCTGCAGGTTGTAGTTCCTCTCTGGTTCAGGCAAACTTTGGAAGTCCACCAGACAGGGATGGAGTTTCTTATTGTCATCCCTAAACTGGAGGGGAAAGTCATAGTATCTTACTCATATATATATATATATAATATATATATATATATATACCATGCCTCAATAGGGATCAAGGTTCTCACACTCTTTATATTTTAAATGCAGTGGAATTAAAGGGATAAAATGTTTCTACTTGAATCCTTTGAGGATTCTTTATTGACATCACATTTACATGCAGTGGAACTAAATTCTGTCCTCAGGTCAAAGTGTAATAGTTATCACGTTTTTCAAGTATAATAAATAAGAATAAATATAAAGTAACAATAACATAATAAACTGAATACATGTAAACAGTAAAACAATAAACACAAAGAGCAGCATTTTGAAACATTAAAACCACCCAAATCTGATGAACTCAATAAGCGTCTCCAGCGGCCCCCCGCAGCGCGGACCCCGTACTCACAGTGCCGTAGGTCCAGCCCTGCTCGATACGAGTGACGGCCCAGAGCTCGTGGATGTTCTCTGCCAGTTTTTCTCGGATACGCTCCAAGTGGGGGGGCAAGACGATCTATAGAGCAAAGGAAAGTCAGGAGAGGAAAAGAAAGTAAAACATCACACGTTGATTTTAGGTGAGGGGATTTTACCTGAACCGTGTCCACGGGGCAGGGGGTGAAAGATGTGTGGGTGAGAGACAGAGTAGGACCCAGGAAATTGCGCACGCCGTCAAAGTCATGCTTGTACTCCTTGATAGGTTCAATACGCAGCCGCTCTCTAGGCAACACAGCCTCGTAGCACGGGGCATAACCGGGCGGGGGCATGAATTTAAAGTCCCCGTGGCGACCCCCGAGGAGGAAGCGAGCCCTGAGGAGACAGAAACCAAGTCGGTTCAAGTATACGACTGAAACCTTTATAACAATGGTTCACTCATCTTTATAAGACTCTTAATAACAAAAACACTGGAGTAATATACTTCCCCATTGTACAGTCCTACATTGATCTGTACAAATTGGGATTAAATTATTTTCAAAGCTGACAACCTCCTGAGAAACGCTTACATTAGCCCGCACCTCCAAAAATGTGCCACAGGTTTGCTGCTGTACTAGTGAAATAATGGCCATGTTTATCAGTTACAGTAATGAACAGTGACACGGAGGCTTTAGTTCATGTTGAACTTACTTGACCCCAGCTGAGAAGCTGACGACAGGAAAGAAGAGACCATCCACATTAAAGTTTTCAAACATGCCCTGAACTGGGTGGCCATTAATACGGAAGGAGATACTGGGCACACTCAGATCCAGACAGCAGCTCACAACATCATCTGCAGCCAGGGCGTGTGCGCTGGGCGAAGCCACCTGGCGGGCCACAGTACCTGAACAGTAGAGACCACAGCGGTTATAACAAGACATAAAGCATTATTGTAAACAGTCTAGTAAACACCTTAAGCAACTCTTACCTGACCACAGATGCTGTCCATCAAAGCCATAGGAGTAGAGGTCATCTCCCACACCATTACCACCCCAGCCCTCTCCTCCTCCGGGGTAGGGGCTGTAACCTTCAGTCATAGCCCAGCCTACCCGCAGGTGAGTAGCCTGTGCTGTCACAAACGCTTCCACATAGTCTACCATCACCTCATAGTACCACTTCTTATACTGTGTTGAGCCCTCACATGTACCCAGGAAGATGTTGGGCCTTACACTGAGCACAGAGGAGAACAGACGTCAGCGCTTTTATAACAACGAGTTTATGAAAGTTGCAAAGAAAAAACGAACACTATGGAAATACTGCAGAATAAAACAACTTAACAGCAGATCAAGCACCTGGTAGCATAGTTTACAATGTTGGTCTGCAGCAACAGGTCACGACCTGGAAGCAGGTTTTCAGTGATGAGGTTCTGGTTGGACCTCACAGCTACACCATTACACACACAAAGTGAGCGCAAGACATCCAGCACCTAAAGGTAGAAGCAGGAACACTTTTATCAGCTTAATGTTTAAATGAGGAGAAAATGGCTAAATTACTAAAAACTGCAAGAACACGAAGCATTTTTATGAGTCGGGTTCGGTCGGGTCACCAGCTGTCGCGTCGTTATGCTGTGAGGCTGCCAAACACAAAAACAGAGCTGCTGCTGGCGAGAGCAGAGCGAGACTCACCAGCTGAACAAGTAAAATAATATTTGATAGTTCTCATGTGAAAATAGCTCCTCTGTATCTCCTCCACAGGAGAGAGGAGATAAACTAGCATCTCTCCAAATGCAGCTACATTTAGCCCTGATCCAAAGCAGGTCGTAACACCCTTCATCTGTTTTCTTTCATTTCGTGATGAATCGACGGAGTCCTTCATGCGTACACTCATTTCAAAAAGCGCTCAGTCAGTGAGCACGGATGCTGTGTGTATGTGTCCACAGCCAGTCGTGTATATGTGATTATATCTGAGAATCCTGGCAAGAAATTACAGTAGCACAGATTTAATGTGTTAATGGGAAAACAGTTAAATATGAGTGTGACGGTATGAGTATGAATTCAGGTTGCTATAATATTCTAAATCAGCACAAGTATCATGTAGAGCCAATTTATTTTCCCTTCCAGTTCCTGGCAGTGAAATAAAACCAACCTTGTGGTTCCTTCCATGCTTGTCCAGGAGAGAGATGATGGATTTGATGTGATTCTCCTGGATGATGTTCAGAACCTCAGGGCTTTCAATTAAGACACAGTACAGCACCTCAAGAATACCTAAACACAGAGAGGATTACACACACACACACACACACACACACACACTACATATATATTCTTAAAGGTCATCATTAGTAGGGGTGAAACGTACAAACGTCCAGGGTTTGGTTCACATGATGATTTATGTGACTAAAACAACAAATTACTCAGAACTTCTTTATTCCATCCAAACAATAACAAAAAAAAAAATCTTTCGATGAACATAAAATACACATTTGACTAGAAAACAAATGAAAATTGAGTAAAAAAAACAACAACAACCTGAGAGGTGTGTTATTGTTTCACTGCAACACAACAGCCCTCAGAAAATAAAGCTAACAATAATCCACTTCTGATGAGACTGATGGCAACTAAATTAATCAGTATATCACCTCATTATCACCTTATGCTCATTAATTCCCGATTAATTCCTGATTTTCAGCAGATCAGACCAGAGACCCTCCAGACGGCTGACAGGAGCCGGCTAATCAACAACAGCTGGTTATAAGCTAACATTATTCCAGCTAATGTTAGACTAAGTGCCCTAAAATCAAACTTTTCCCCTGATAAACAGTTTGATTACATTCTCAAATCATATGAGAGTTTATCTGCTCAGTGTCTGAGTCGTCCACAACATTAGATCCACCTCGGAGACAGTTTAAGCAGTCCGGGCTAACAAGTGGCTAACAGTGGCTAACAGTGGCAAAATCGGCAGGTTTACTTAAATAGCAGCGGATACCGACGAAGCTTCTCTCGCTCAGCGACTCGTTTCGGACTCTCGTCCCAGAGTTTTCCAGCCTCCTCCAGAGGAAAGAGCCGCGGACGCTTCCTGAGGTAACCGGTGATCTTACAGCCTGCACTCACTAGATAAACGCGGCCAGTGTTTGAGGGGACTTGGGAGAAAAAACGTAAAAATTTAATAAAATATTGAAACACATCTGTTTTTATTCCTGATTTATTGCTAAGTGTTTATTATTAACATTAATATGTCAAAATATAGAGTGAACAAAAATGTTTTTATACACAAACAGTAGCAGAAACAGGGGGTCGGGTACAGAGGATTATTAAGCACAGAATTGACAGAATTTATTTAGATCTATTATTTATTTATTTATTTTTGGTACAATAAAGTGGGATCCCCTCATGGTTCGGTGGTTATCAGTTACCGTGGGGAACCCTTAACCCTCTAATCATTAGAGGAAAAAAGGAGCTTAATCTATGACATAATGGCAGTAAAAATACAGCCAAAAAAATGAAATGAGAAAGGTAAACATACTGGTCATATGTAAATAATCTGTGGTCTTCAGGCTAGCCGCTGGCTAGCATAGATACTGTTGGGTCTTTACCCTGCAGTATAGAGCTCTGTTATTGTGAATTAGAGCTATAAAACTAAACCTCATCTGAATTGAATGGAATTGCGGGTCTCTTAAAAGCACACAATAGTTAAATGTTCAAGCTTGTGCTATCATTCGTTTAACTGGTCCAAATCATATCTGTTACAAAAGTTTCACTCATTGTTATTCCGCCATTATTTACTCTCTAATAAAACTGTTTGTCCAGCTCCTGATCTGCACAGGTACTGAAGGTAAGCAGACTTATTATATTTCACTTGTACTGAAGGTGTTCTTAACTCAGTCTGAGGATTTTCTAAGTGGAAATAACAACAGTACCCGTTACTGTGCCCTTTACCAACAGCAGATCCAGCCGAGCCAATTAGTCAAAACATCGGTAAGTTGTGGGTGGTGGATGTATGAGGGAATGAGTACGGCACATCCCGAACCTGAGGAGGCCTCCAGACGGTCCAGCTTGCTAACCAGCCAGTCGAGGTTGTCACAGAACAACGCACAATTAGATCTGTTCCCCCTGATCAGAGACGCTGTGCAGTGGAGACACAGAAACAAACAATGATGTGTTCATTCAGCAGAGAGCACATGTAGTTTGTGTTTTCAGAGGTCATACCCAGCAGCTCATAAAGGAGGTTGACAATCTCCTTCCAGGACTCTGCAGCCTCCTCTCCCGCAAATTCAGAAAAGTGGGCAGCAGTGTTGTAGACATTCAGGCGGTCAATGCACTCCAGCACGATGGTTATCATTCCCTGCAAAAGGACCAGCATCCATAATCATTCAGTTCTTAGTGTTTTGGTTGCTGGTGAACATAGTTGAAGGTGAAAGTTAGAGGGGTTAAATTACAGCTGAGAGTTAGGGTCAGGGTAATAAAATCCCCGTCAGCTTATGATGATGTATTAGAAAACATTCAGCTTTTATTCTGAATAAATACTGAAATCACTTCTAATTAAAGTTTCATTAAAGGTAGCAAGAGTTGGATTAAAGCTTGTAGGTCACCGCAACTTTCAATGTGATTTAAAAAAAGTGATAAAAAAAAGCGTGTGTGTGCGTGTGTGTGTGTGTGTGTGTGTGTGTGAGTGAGTGAGTGAGTGAGTGAGTGAGTGAGAGAGTGAGTGAGTGAGTGAGTGAGTGAGTGAGTGAGTGAGAGAGAGAGAGAGAGAGAGAGTGAGAGTGTGTGTGTGTGTGTGTGTGTGTGTGTGTGTGTGTGTGTGTGTGTGTGAGAGAGAGAGAGACAGAAAGTCCTCAGTGGTACACAAAGATGAATTTATAGCTTAGATTTAGTTAAAAATCAATAGATACTGAAAGTCTAAGTGTGTGAGAGGCTGTGAGGGCCGCGGGCTGATTACCTCCTCTTGGAAGAGGTTCTGCCGGTTGCGGAGGGAGCGGAGCTTGGTCTGTTTCTCTTCATGTTCCAGTTCCTCCTCGGGTGGACGAAAGTAGAAGATGAGATCCTGAAGAGAGAGGATGACCGACTCCAGAGGAAGCGACCCTGTCCCTGGTGACTTGCTCTTCCCACTGAGGGAGTCCAGTCCACTGAAAGAACACAAACATCATACGTTAGCATGAAGAATTTCTACCCGTCTGCATCTGAACGTCTGTATACTTACTTGATGAACTGCCTGAAAAGGCCTGTAGTGCTGTAAATCATTCGAGCAGCCTGTGACTCCTCAGTCTGTGAGCGGGACACAGTCAGGGCATCGTCCATGTGACCCTCCTGGTGCAGAATAACCTGGAAACATGAACACAATTAATGCATGAAACCCATACAGGCAAAGACTGTTGAAATGTGCCAAATGGTTTCAACTGGTGGAAGGTCTCGACTGCAGGCAGTCTGTTTTTATTTTCAGGTTTGAATCTTGCTTTTCTTCCCAGGTACATCATTACCTTTCTCTTCATCATCCCCAGACGAGCGGCTTTAGCATCCAGGGCGGCGTATGTGAGCCACAGGCCTGTAGACACATGCTGGACAAAGCACATGGACTCTCCGTACTTAATCTCTGGAATGCCCATCCCCTCAACATCACGCTTATGAGCCACGTCCACCTTCTCCTGCTCAGGGGAGGAAAGAACAGGTGGGAGAAAATAGGTGACGTCAATGAGAGAATAGATCGTAATAACTACCAATATCCAAATGCACTAAAGCAAAATAAAATGTTGACCTTTGAAGCGCGGAAGCAGAAGGCAGACAGTTTGGTGTTGGCCTTCTCTGGATCTACCACCAGGAGGCCCTTTTCCTCATCGAGACACAGGTACCGGCCCGTCGTGATGTGGCGAATACGAAAAGACTGTCCCCACTTCATGTGGCTACCACTCCAACTGCACAAAGGGAACAAACTATTAGAAATACCTCTTTCAGCCAGTACTATAACTCTGTAGTACTATAGTACTAGTACGTGTGGATGGATGACAGCATGAACCATTTGACTGAGAATTTCACAGGTAACCATAAAATCTGCGACAGGTTTAAGTTTCAGGATTTATTTGCTGCATCTCATTCTCAGCTTTCCCAGCAGTCAGCTAACTAATGCCTACCACACGGCTGCTTTAAGGGGACAATCACCTGATTCTGAGGGGCTCCAGCCTCCACAGGGATCGAGCCTGACTGCACACAGCACCGCCTTCATAATGAGCCATCCTGTAGCAGAGTGGGCACACACACACACACACAGGTCTGTATGTGGAATCATATTAACAGGACGTTATTCTACTCGGCTTTGCTATACTCTCACCTGCGTTTCTCTTCTCCTTCCTCTGGGGTGGCGATGGCCAGACATTCGTCCATGTGGCCGTGGAAAAGCCTGAGAACGTGACCGCCTGTCAGATACCCTGCACCAAGGAACAAACACCTAAAATGAGTCTGCACTGTGTTTTCACATAGATGAGATTTCAAGAAATAAGGCAGGGTCGTCTAAAGCAGGTTTGTACCCTCAGCTAGTTCACATCCTGAACTAATTGGGTTCATGTTCCAAAGAGTCTGCATGAAGGAGGCGTCCACCATCAGATCTCCACTGGCATAAGACAGGTGCTGATGGCAGAAGACAAGAAGTTGATGTATATAAAACAGACATACTGTGGATATGTCCATTTCCACCACTGTGCAAAACAAGGCGGAGTCTCACCAGGTATCTCTCAGAGGACACACTGACAAGGATGAGGTCATCACCCACCCTGACCTTCTCACCTTCTGACCTTTGCTTAGAGGCTGGATGAATAGTCCACCAACATGCCTCACCTGCAACAAGAACAGCATACTGACACTTCACAGTAATCGCTGCTTATCTGCTTCCACCCAGCACCACAGCACATACAGCTGCTGACTGTGAACAGCAAAATGCTCCCAAGGATCCAACAACAGCACCAGAGAGTAATTCCACATCTAATCGTGCGTTCTGCTGCTTACCGGTCGAATCCTCCTGTAAGCCCACATCGAAGGCCAGCTTGTCCGTGAGGGACCGAGATGTAGTGAGACAGCTCAGGTACTGGGGAGAGTTTGCATAGAGGACACGACCTCAACCAGGAGGACATCGTATATATTACATTTACTCCGTGCTCATTTCCAGCCTTACCATGCATGAGTGGTGGTGTCTCAAAAGGATGGCATGACCATACAGTAAAGTGCGGTGACCTCCACCCTGGGACGACTGAGGTGGGAAATGATAAAAAAAATACTGATCAGACCAACTCCACGCCAGTGACTGTACACCACACACACACACACACACACACACACTGACCTGATTGGGGGCATATTTTCAAAGGTCACATGAAGAGATCAGAGGCTGGTTTCACTAATATCTTAAAGCTCTTTTCATTGGTCTTATATTGTCCACTGTAGCAGCTTTGTTTGATCCACTGATCCTGATGACGTTTGGTTTGAAGCACACACGCTCTCAGGATCAGTAACATGTATCTATGTGCTCAGTGTTTGCAAACAGTTCCGTTTATGCTGGTTTTTAATAAAAATATTAACCAATAATGACACAGATTACAGTCTGACACGCAAACACAACATCAAACCATCCTACCTTTTCTCAGCATCCAGGGATGCAACAAGAAAACACAATTATTGTGGCAGTTGTGGATACATTAACACACAAACACATTTAGGGGTGTTGACAGGAAGATAAGACTAAGCCTTTATTGGGGGTTTAGCACCCATAATCCACTGGGATGAGTGGGGGCAGGTATGTCGAGTGGTAGGATGACACCAATAGCTCTACACTGCATTAGCATTAGCACGAGGCTTTGTTAGGACAGGTGTTGGTGATTGTGTCGTGAAGGCGATCGGCCTGTCCGGAGCTCCGGGTGTCCGGTTTCTCCAGCCGTCCCTGACATACGTGGGTGGGACCCTCTGCTGGGCTGCATGCCGTGCTATTCTCATCCTCTTATTCATCAGTAGGAAAACTTGGCTCTTCCACATCGTTCAGCTCCCACGAGCGGGAACCGTCTAGACTAGTCACGATGATGCGGCTAATAAAAGGCTTGAAATGGCTCCTCTTAAAGCTGGCTTAAGATCTTTGATCGAGGTTTCATTCATCTGTCTGATAAAATAACTGTTTGTTTTCTTGATGTGCTAATTGATATTTTGATGGTACGCTAATTAAAATGGTAAATGCTAATGAGCATATTTATTGTGTTTAGCTGATAATCAACAGGAAAAGGAAAAATCTGAATAACCAAAGTTTCCCTTTAAGTGAGGATCAAAAGGTGTTTATAGGGAAGCACGTGTGTGAGTTTATAGTCATTCATCTTTGTAACAGTAACATGTTCTGAACATAAGGAGAAACTCAAATGTGCTGAACATCATTAGAATGGACCTGTTACGCTCATTTCCACACGTTTATTGTTGGACTCGATCAGAGCGGCGCTGCATGACCTCAAACACCTCGAGGGTGGTGGGCTTGGTTCAGGCCTCACCCTCTGTTTTGGCTCCTCCCCCTTTAAAACCAGCCTGCAGGTAGATGGGCCTTAGGGAGAGGTGTGTGATCACGTGACCATAATAAGGAAATCTCCCCTACATGATACAGATGTGTTAGTGGCTCCATCACGTGTGCATCCAGCCTTATTATCTGAACCTTTCGCCCTGCTCACCTGCAGCACTGAGTACATGAGGAAGAGCATAACAAGTCCATCTGGAAGACTAACAAGGAACAAATGAACACCATCAAGCAGGTTAAATAATTATGACCAATGAGCTGTTGATACTTTGGCACGAAATGCGGATGATTGATGCTCTGTGACGCCCTGCTGCTCCGTCTCATAGTGAATTTAATGCTGCTGCCTTCACTAGCATCGAATGTTTACCTAAAGACCTTCTTTAATGTTAGCAGTTGTTAGATACAGTGGGCTCGAACACGTGCACTCCACCAGATCCTGCTGCTAAAAGCTAATCACAGGTGTACATAACGATCACCTACTTAGGGTGAGGGCTTAACTGATCTAATCAGGGTGTGTAAATGATACAGCACTACATATTTCATTCACTAGGACATCCACTTGCCAACATGACAGGAACAAGGACAGTTGCCAGGTTGGTTGGGACACACATTACAGGAAACAACACGTTAACAGACATACCCATTTGTCCAAATCGACTGCCTGCTTTGCAGAGAGCGAGAAGGGAGGGGAGGCGGTATCAGACGGCAAGTAACAAAATCATAATAAACACCAAAAATCAGTCCGCTGATGGTGGTCATGTAGGCCGAAGAATCTGGTTCACAATATGCCGAATGCTTAAATGAGGTTATTAAAGCCTCTGAGAGGATAATCAGCACATTTATCTCCAACTGTCCCATCATTAGTTTGTTCATTGTTAGAAACAGCCAGCCTCAGAGATCAGTGTGATCTGCTGTTACGTTTGCACATGAAGAGGACGGACTGCAGGAGCCCTGTTATCTGTGCTAACATGGCTGAGCACTTCTGCTCTTCAGCTGCTTTGTAGCTGAGCACAAACATGCATCATTGCAGTTTTTCTGATAGACGTTTGGAGGTAGATGTTCAGTTAGGACCGCGGTCCCAGCTGAGCGTGGAGACGTGTGACAGTTAAATAGATCCATTTGTTTCAGGACAGTGAAAACCTGAATGCATGTCTGAATAAAAGTTCCATACTTTCCCACATATTCCTATATTTCTCCTACTAGTTTCTTTACTTCTGGTTATGACCCCCACCTCAGTCATCTCCACTGTGTTGGCCAGCATCTCCTGCAGAGCACGGACCGAGAGAGACTGCTCCAGAATGAAGGTGCATATGGCCAGGTCTGGGGGCACATTCTGCAAACGTGTTAACAACAGAGGGGTAAACCAAAGTGGAAGCAAACACGGGGATGTGCAGGACAGAGACAGGAAGGGTAGCGGAGGCTCACCTGAGCGTTGGATGTGGTTTCCAGGAAGCAGAGACGGTTCCCAAAGCCCTCGCAGGAGAGACACAGTTTAATCTGCTCCTTCAGGACGGAGGCAGTGCACTGCAGGACCACCTGGTCATCCTGCACCCAACACAGCAAACAAACACTTAGCAGCATGTTTCCATTACTCACTCAGACTTCTTCCCCTCACATGTGTGTTGCACTTGTCTTTGCGAAGCTGTTTTCAGACAGTATTTTTGTTTTGTTTGCAAAGCTAGAACAACTGTCCTGCCTCGATGCGTGACGCAGGCCGTGTGTTGCACCATGCTGACCTTTTATTGGCTAAACCCAGATCCTCTGCAAGAAGTGCAAAAGAGGAAAACTTGCGTGCAGCTTATTTTCACACAGGTACTAAAATGTTGTGTTTATGAGCAAACAAAAACAAATGACGAGCACGCCGAGAGAAAAACTGAGATTTGTATGTTTTATGATTTTTACCACTTTAATTAGATCATCTGTCACAGTGAATGCTAAGCCTGCATAAAGACGGTTCAGACTATCAACAGCAATGAGACCTGATGTGCACCTTCATGGCCTGCCTGACACTAATGCTCCACCTAAATTAGTTAATAAATATAAACTCTGTTATTGTGTAAAGAATTAGAAGAAGCCGGTGATCTGGGCTCGAACCCGCTCCCGTCGGTTCGTCAGGTAGACGAGCCTCACGGCGGATCGTTAGTTTGCTCCTCGCCTGGACGCTCCACTCCTAAATACAGCGATAAACACCCCTCAGGCGGG
Source organism: Cichlasoma orientale (assembly GCA_034780415.1). Lineage (NCBI taxonomy): Eukaryota > Metazoa > Chordata > Actinopteri > Cichliformes > Cichlidae > Cichlasoma > Cichlasoma orientale. The sequence goes on along the minus strand of JAVDPK010001036.1, from coordinate 1,854,426 downwards.
AACCTCACACCTGACACTCGACATTCTCAGCTGTTCCTTCTGCTCAGTCATTACGTGAGTGCTTCCATCATTTAACCTGAGTGATCTCCCCTCCACAGTTCGGGACAGATTCTTGACTTTTCTCCCCTCTCGTCCCACTAATGAATCATTTTGTCTTCTCATTTGTCGACCCGCTGCGGCCTCATCCTGCTAACGTGTCATGACTTACTGTTAGAAAATAGCAGGCTCTCTAAAGTGAAGGCAGCGGGGAGTCTGCAGATCTATGTTTATAGCTTAGCACATAGCAGGAAAATGGAAAGCGGTGCAGAGCTGTGACCTCATAATATCTCCTCATCTCTTATGCCCAGAGGCCTCAAGTGTGTCTTTGGCTGAAAAGTGACCCCTCTTCCTTTGGCAGGGCTATCATCTGTCCCCCCCCCCCCCAGCCTAGAAATTTCCTCTCTGTCCTTTCCTGCTTCGCACTTCACAAAAGTGGAGCGATGCGTCCTCCCTTTCACTGCAGACACGAGCAGCAGCAGCTCAATACAAGTCAGGAGTCAGTAAAGCTGCACAGGCTTTTATTTTAAACATGACGTTTTGGCAGAAACAGCAAAGGGGCAGGAAACACACTCCAAACTTTATTTCTATTTTTCAACAACAGCCTGCCTACACAGCACCCAGCTGAGATCCAGACCTGTACCTGCATCTGTATCAGGACTGACTGACGACAAACTGGTTAAAGCGAGCGCGTTTTAAGGCCAGTGCACAGATTCAAACCACATGAAGGAGGCAGGGCTGACCTAGTAAGTGTCTAAAAGTGACTCACTGCTGTGCGATCAGGTGACAGCCACACACGCTGGATGTCCTAACATTATACAGCAGCCCACTGGCTGCTCGTTTATTTCAGCAGCCTCACATGGACAAACTGGTACCTCTGAGCAGGATTCAGTCGAGGACTCCAACAACTGAAGCCCCAAGTCTGCACAGAGAGATTTTATTTTGTTGCCTTTTTTGTGTTCGATTTCAGTATTTTGGGACCAAGTTCCTGAAACTGCTTTATGATGATTTTGAGCTTATAATCTGAACTTTGGCAGTTTGTGGGAAAATCACTGGTGAAGATCAGAAGTCTTCGTCAGCAGAGCCACAGAATCGTACCTGAACGTTATAGCTCTAACAGTGCAGTCACCAAACAAAGGACCACAAAGACTAAGCAGACAGTTACCTGCCAAACTGGCTCGCGGAGGAACCAATGAGATTCAGGCAGGCAGATGTTTAAAGCAGTTCTCTAACACTCATTTATGATACTGCTAAGTCAAATGCATCAGCAGCATCAGGGCAGGGTCCTTCCAAAAGTCATACTAGGTGAATCACTTCCAATCTGACCACGTGAAAAGCTGACACGCAAACCCTCAGGCTTAGCTCACACATTTATTAATAGAGGAAGCTTTAAGGATTTGGAGGATGTGCACCTGACAGTTGACTGCAAACCAACTCCTCATTAATAGGTAATCTCTTGTGAGCATATCTGATGGGACAGAGACAGCTACGAGGTACATGACCCACTGAACTTCTACCTGGGCCCTGACATGAAGCACGTTTAACGCCCCATCCAAAGGTTGCTTCTAAGGTTGCAGACCATGTTTGGACTCAGCGTTGGGGTCAAAGGGAGACAGACGGAGGTAAAGTGGAAGACAAACAAACCGGCTCGTGAGCGTACATGGCAGCAGCAGAAGTTTGTATTGCACCAGAGATTTACAGGCAGGAGCACAGACAGTGGAAGCTGACACCTTTGTGTGTTCCCTGTGGGCCTCTGATGGTGCACATGCAGACAGAGGGTAGCCCCAGAACAGCAGGCGTGGTGCCCGCAGCAGACAGGAAGCAAACTGAATGTGAGCGATGCCTGCTCCCTCTAATCCTTTCATGGAACTAAAAGATTGGCCAGCATCGGGGAGCCAGGTGTAACACAGCAGCTGTGATCAAAGCTGGTGTCCACAGTGGTGTGTTCGGTTCGGTTTGTGATAACTGTTTACGTCAGGATGATTACAGCCGGGCAACAGGACCTGTGACATCCAGCAGGTCTCCCAGTCAAAGAGGTAACATCAGGTCATCTGGGACCATTTATGGGTTCTGTGGGTCATTTCTACCCTGCTGATGAACTCCTGACTGCCAGGAGGTTTCTGACTGCCTCTGGCTGCAAACCAGCTTCAGTTCATCAAACTGTCGGCCGAAAGCTGTCAAACAGGAACAAGCTGGTTCAGAGGTGCGTTTATAAAATGAAATGTCCTCGTTTTCCTTCTTATATCTCAGTTCAGTCACATATTCATACAGTATGGACAGTATGAAATTAATTATTATTAGATCAGCGGATCAGTTTCTGCCTTTTAGGCCACACTGGCAGACTGAGCTGCTGCCTCCACACCACTGAAACCTGTCTCATAAATGAAGAACATATCCATTCTTTCTTTATGACTCCAGATTTCTGCCCAGTGATCCCATTAAACCGTGCTGATGCAGGCCACCCCAGGACATCGATTATATTCTCGTAGACATAAAAAGAGTGAGGGACAGCACATTCACAGTGTGTGGGCGGAGAGGAGGAATAGTTCAATAAACTGGAGGGGGGAACGGTGATGGGGTTTCCCTTTGAAAACCAGGAGAGACCATGCAGGTGCACCATCAGCATCCTTCATCACAGAGTGATGGCCTCATTCATGACCCTTATTCTGCAATTTAATCAAGCAGTTATTTCTTCAAACATTGTGCTCTTCAATTAGGACTCATTAAAAAAATTATATATATATATATATATAAAATGTATTTATATGTGTTCAGGTCTGTGCAGGCTGGCAGTGTGAATCCAATCAAATCTTAATATGAAGGTATTCTTATATAATATAAAGGTGTGGCTCTGAGTTTAGGCTGCATTCAGTGCACAGCAGGTCTGAGCATCATTTACCATAACAAAGCATGTCGTCAGCATCAATAACAGCAGAATCCTGACCTGTGCGGATGCATGAAGACACATAATCTACAGCACAGCTGTCATCGTCCCTTCTTCCTGCTCTGAGAACGTGTATTTGGAAAAACGTTTCACAGCATCTGGATTTGTGGTTAAACAGCTCAGCAAACATCAAAGACTATTCTTATAATATTATGGTGTTAATATTCGTATAACACTGAAAACTCACGAACATCATTCAAATAGTGAGAAAAGGTGCGCGCACTAAAATCCTTGATTCGAAGCTTCTTTGCCTTCAGCCTCGGCTGAAGTGCAACTTTGACACATTTCAGACTCAAGACTCCATTCATGTGAAAACCAGTTACAGGCATAATAATGGAGTTTTTCACATTGGTGTTATTATGATGCTATGAATGCATGTGTCTGCTGGATGACTTGGTTTTGCAGATCACTCATCAGGTATGGAAGTAATGTGAGACGAAGAACGTCGACTAAATGTTTCCACTGCGCAGAAAACAGGAAATAAAACATTAAGAGCTCTCTCTCTTCCACACACTGGTTTTTCTCAGCGTCCCCTCCTCCAGCAGCCCCGCTCTGGGCCGCCCCCCTCCCCTCCACTCCTATTTTAGTTGGCTGCACCTGTCACTATCACATTCCCTCCTCCTGCTGACCAGCAGATACTTTGAGGTCTTACTTGAAGAAAGAGCCAGCAGAGATGTGTTTCCATGTTTCACTGTGTTCACTGATAACTAAAGCAATCCAGTGCTCAGGAAGATATAAGCTGAATTTACTTAAATATGAGTTTTGAGACTCTGGCTCCATCTTCCTCCAGCTTAGAGAAAAAACTACCAGAAGTGACATGAAGCTGCCTCTGCCCCTTTGAAAGACCCCAGGTCTGGCAGGCAGAAGCAATTTAGTGGAAATTAATAAGCCTGAATCCATAATCTGGTCTTCAAAAGCTTATTTGCCTTAAGCGTATGCAAAGGCTTTTCCTGACCGGGAAGCTGATGTGAGGCAGATGTGAAATTCAGATGTTGAATATAAAGAGTCAAAGCACAGAAACAGTGAAACACAAGCAGCACTGCATGATCAAAACACAACACAACACCCAGAGAAGGCAGAGAGCAACATCTGCACACCCACGCAGTCATCCTCAGGATCAATGCCATCTGTGAGTCTGCAGGCTTAGATGTTAAAATGTAACAGTAGTACTGATGCATGGCTGATCTTTATATTATCAATATAATCTCCAGCAGTGTGTGTGCTTGTTTACAGGCTGGTGTTTATAGCATTACGTCCATATAAACCAACTATAATGTATCCACGACTGTATGTAACTCATTCAATAAGGTCAAGTGGACTCACACTGTGAAGCTCCTGTTTGTGCGGTTTTTGGTCAGATGCGGGCTGTGTGGTAACGATGGGGTGGTCCCGGTGCAGGATGGTCTATACAAGCATGCTCAGCACCAAACCTGCAGAAGGCTTTAAGCCTTTCAATTTCATCCCACCTTCTCTGGACTATTTAAGTGTGAACACAGGGAAGGAGAGACGATCAGAGCGGCTACAAGACAGCAGTGTTAATGAGGGAGCTTCTGCAAACACACACACACACACACACACACACACACAACAGCTGTGTCACTCTGTGTGTGCGTGTGTGTCGTGTGCCTAAGTGGAAAGCGGACCACCTCTTTATTGTGTAAACTGCTGTGACTGAAGCAGGCAGACTGACAGGTGCTGTCTGCATGTGTGTGTGTGTGTGTGTGTGTGTGTGTGTGTGTGTGTGGGGCTATCCCAATGTGGATGTGCTTATCTCCCAGGCTCAGCACTTCTAAAGTGGTGTTTTGCTTGCACCCTCCCCATTACCCTGTCTGTCATCTGCTGTCATATATCTGCTGCTACTGTAGCTCACAGATGTGTTCAGTGTGTGTGTGTGTGTGTGTGTGTGTGTGTGTGTGTTTCCAGTGTTTCCTCGGTCAGCATCATCTCTGCAGAAGTGGAATCAGCATCCCAGCAGGATCTCTCAGGTCTCAGGCAGAGAGCCACACAGATGTGAAAGTGTTAAACTCTGAAGGGGAAACGTGACGCGCTCACAGCTCGAGATTTGACTGCTCTGTCTATGCAAGTTTAAATTTCATCATATTTAATTAATGCCAATGAGAAACATGAGTGTGCCCCGCCTTTTACTGTAGGACAGCTGACATAGGCTCCGCCCCCACCCTGAAAATGAAATAACATAATCACGAGCTCAAAGTATGAAAATGATAAAAAGATCGTCTTTGCTTTTATGGTTACAATCGACTATTTTCGAGGACTTTTTGTAACCTTTGAACCAGCAAGTAACCAAATGAGTGCTCACTGCAAACCTGTAACAGAGTTCCTGTAATGGTTTAAAGGCAGCCTTCATAAATGTCACAGCTGTCACAACAAAACACACTGTTCATTAGACACACACACACCTACATACCTACACACACACACACACACACACACACACACACACACACACCACTTCTCCCAAAGGATGCTGGCAAATAGGACACTGCCTCCTCTGGTTTCTCCCTCCTGAGCGTGTGCACTTATAGTGGCACACTATAAAAAGAAACTGCTGTTACAGACTGGAACTTCAATGCCTCTTAAACCCACTGTGCTTGTGTGCTTTACAGTGACACAGCTCACTACCTGCTACCTGAGGTCTCGCGTTTCTGTGGCTCCTCCTAAAGAGAAGAGACTGCGAGCTGCTGCAGGCAAAGCCAGCCTGTACTGAGGAGAAATGCCAGAGCTGAAGAGCTTGCACATTTTTTAGGGTGCAGGCTGAATGCCTGCAGTTCAGCGAAGGCCATCCACTTTGTTTGAGTGGAGACCGATTTAAATAACCTGCCACTGCACAGCAGGTAAAGAGCACACTCACCTGTGCATGTACAGCTATTCAAGCCGCACTGCGATCACTCAGCGTCACATGAGTCACAGGGCTGTGTTACAAAAACGCCATAAAATCAGACCTGAGAAGAGACGGACTGCTGAGTCAGCTATAAGAGGCTTCTGTGACGTAACAGCAGTGATGTGATGATGATGCCCATAATGGATGATATGTTCCTGCCACACTGAACACCATTCAACATTTAAAATATCCCATCTTATCTTCTCTCCTCATTATTAAACTAAAAAACCCAAATCACAGAATGCAGTGCTAAACGTGCCCTTACTCTGAAAGTCCCACAGCGTTTCCTGTTACTTGGATAACAGAGGAAGTGATAAAAATTAAGGGATTGATGGGATTACGATGCTTCTTCTTTCCCTCTGCTTCAGACAACAAAAGGTCTGAGTTACCTCCACAGGGGGAGGGGCAGTCCGGATTATCACCTGTGGTCCTGATGGGGGGGGGGGGGGGGGTACTGGGGCATTATAAAACTGGGACCCTGAGTGAAAGAGAAACTGGCAGTGAAGTTAGCTGCAGTTATGGAGTCCAAGGACCACATCACTGCTCAGTCCCAAATCATCATCATCATCATATCTGCTCGCTCCACGTCACGATCCACAGCAGCGTCCTCCTGCCTCTGGATCAGGTCACCTTTGGAATAGTTTCCTAACAAAAGCTCTGAGAAGATGAAGCTTCTGCACGTGAGCACCACTGAAGCCTCAAACGTACATTTCAGATGCTCTTCATTTATCCGTAGCGAGGCTGCTGCTGCTAATTCATTTCAACTGAAATCTTAAAGAAACTTTGTAGCAGCTACGAATCGGAGCTGATGATCCTGATCGATGCTTCTCTTAAACTAACATATCAAACATTTCTCAGCTTCACAGGAAGACTTTTGTTTAAAATGTTATAAAGAAGATTTTTGAAACCCTGAGCTAGGCTTATAATGCAGCCTATGAACCTTACATCACATTACAAAATACTGGATATGACTGCAATCTGCTGCTCCAGCTGGTCCAGGTGAGTTAAAAACTCACACCTCCCACCTCCACCCGGGGAACGACCCCTACAGAGAGAGACAGCTGACTCACACGACGCCTCCCATCACTGCCCTTCAATTCAAAGACTAATAAGCAGCAGCGTTTGGTGGGGCCGTGTTCCCGGCGGAGATTGAACCCCCGACCCTGACGCTGTCGCAGATAAACCCACTGAAGTCCAGCAGGCATTAATAATTCACAGAGAGCTGCATTGTTTCTGCTTTTGAAGTGTTTCTGTTTTGTAGTTTCATCCTAACTGATGCGCTGAAGCAAAGAACAAAGCAGCTGAACGTGTTTGTTTCGGTTTGTAGCAGCAGACCTCCACAAGCTTCACTAACTGCTCCTGACGCCTCGGTTCTGCTTTTGTCCTCACGTCTAAATGGGTTCAGTGGCAGCGAGGCGAACATTACAGCAATGATAGCAAAGACACAAACTCTACTTTAGCTTTTGACTGTGTCGTGTTCTCCTCAAAGACTGAGGGAAACCCATGGACAGCTCTGGGATCCTCAGCATTACCGTTTGTTCACTTATATAAACGGTCTAAATGAATGATTGGAATAATTATGCAGCTTTTGTTTTATGTATGCAAAGAGCCATGCTTAACGAGAGGAACAATGTAGCAACACTGAGTACGCGCTCACAGCACTGAGCAGGAAACTTCTACCCATCTTCTGGAGCTGGAGCTCATCCCAGCTGACACGAGCAAAACGAAACATTTCTGCTAATGAACTAATAATCATTTCATATGAATATATTAAAAAAGCTCTCTGTACTGATCTGAAGCATGGCGTCCAGATGGAGATGGAAACATTGGGCGGGTCCTCCTCATTATGATCAGGTATGTTTTGAGCTGCAGAAGCAGCACGGATCATATCAAAGATAACTTCAGTACAAACATTTAGAGCCGTGTTTCTGTGGATATGGAACCTTTTTGACTCACTCAGCTGTTTCGGTCCTTCTGGGGGTCTCCCCCTGCAGGTCTGAAACTCACCAACATGCAGCTTTGGGCAGCTGTCCCCTGCAAACTCTGGGTAGCTTGTTGCTCACCCCACTCTGACAGGCTCTACTTTCCTCAGATATAAATAGATAACGATGCTAACAGATGCACCAGCCCCTGTCTATCTATCCGTGCTCTCACACACACACACACACACACACACACACACACACACACACTCTGTTACCCACCGATTCGTAAGACCAGAACATAATTTAAAGGAGATGATGCAAAACGATGACTGAAATATGATTGTGTAATATATTTCTGAGCTCTTAGCAGATCCAAGTAATCAATTATAAGCTTTAAAAAGAGATCAACTAATAAGCAGGTCATGGCTCAATGAGGGCGGCGTAAAAATAACCAACTATATCCAGAAGCGGGGCTCAGCTCTGCAAACTACAGACCTGACTGTAAAAGCTGCTGAATCCAGAAAAGACTGAAGGTGCTTGGAAGCTGGAACATGACGACTAAGCTTCATGATAAAGATGGAATCAAACGGGGTAAAAAATACAGTCTTATTTCTATTCTCACTGCTGCTCTGACAAACATGTAGAAGTGTTCTCCGAGCAGACGGCAGGTTAGCTCCAAACAGGAAAGTAAGCAGGACTTACCGTTCGCAGGAACTGAATCTCCTCCTCTCCCTCGCCCCCTTCTGCCATCGTTCACCGAGGGTTATTCGCAGCTCCTCAGGAGAAAACAGAAAATCCTTCAGTTTTCTCCCTTCAGGATTTGGGTTTGCTATGTCCCTCCCTCTCTTAGTTTCCTTCTTCCTGTACCCCTCTTTCTCTTTCTCTGCCTCAGTGTCTCTCACTCTCAGTGCTGGTGTGCGTGGGTGTGCTGGAGGACAGCATGCGTCCTGTGCTCTCACAGTGTTGTGAGAGAGTGACACGATGCAAGGCTCTCCCCGGCTCCTCTCTCCTCTTTGCCTCCCCAGTAGCAGAGAGAGGGAGGGATGGAAGGTGGGTGAGGGAGGGGCAGGCACCTTGTTACACATTTACACTGTTCACATCCAACCGTGGCGCCATGTTTGTAGAAGTGGGCCACTCCCCCCTCCATCTCACCCCCCCCCCCCCTTCTTCCACATGTCTGAGGCTATAAAAGGAAAGAGGGGTGAGGACCAGCCTTTAGGGAGCATGCATTAAGAATACACGGACACACACTCACACAAAACCCACACCTTGACTCTTCAAAGTGAGTAAGTTAGCTGCTCTGTGCAAGAAAACCCTTCAGGATACACATCACACTGCCAAAAGTATCCACTCACCATCCAGATCACTGAGTTCAGCTGTTCCAGTCTCTTCCACAGGTGTATAAACCAAGCACCTCGGCATGCAGCCTGCTTCTACCAACATCAGTGAGAGAATGGGTCGCTCTCAGGAGCTCAGTGAGTTCCAGCGTGGTACCGTGATAGGATGATACCTGTGCAACAAGTCCAG